>CM045730.1:17971553-18096553 GCA_024760905.1 Plotosus lineatus
CCTCTAAAGGGGAAAGCTGTCTGTCACAGGGCTTGTCTGAGAGCGAAGACGAGAGCACAGAAAAAATGGACACAGACATGGCATACACAGTGGAAAAAATCCAAAAATTTTCACATGACAATAAAGGGGCTAGAATTAAAGCTGAAAACTTTTTTCCAGACCTCAGACTATTTATCGACTTGGTCCGTCTCCATTTGAGAAAGCGAGGTGAGCCTGGACAGGCAAGCATCCCTGAACAGGAGATTTATAAATTGAGAAAACTGGTTTCGAAGTGTAAAAAAACAACTCGCTGAGGAGGACTACTGTTCTTTCTTTTTTTCTGTTTTTTACTCAACCTGCTTTTCCCCCTCACGGTTCAGTCTCTCCCCTCTTTTATTTTCAACATGGAGACTTTTAAAATCGCCACGCTCAATATAAACAGAGCGAGACAGGACTTAAAAAGAGCCTCGATTTTTAGCTTGATTCATGAAACTAAATGTTGTTTTTATTCAGGAGACACACAGCACCGTAGACAATGAAGGTGACAGGTGAAGGTGAGGAGGGAATGGAACGGACAGGTGTTTTTTAGTCACAAAAGTGCCAATAGTGGGGGAGTTGGAGTTTTATTCTCCTGAGATTTTAACCCGGTTTCTGTACACACTGATGTGATGACGCGCCATATTTTAAACATTACAGCAGAGCTGGAAAAAAATCAAGGTTTTGTTTTTAAACGTTAACGCTCCAACCACAGGCACAGAGAGACTCCTGTTTTTAAGTGCCCTGGATGATGTGATCCAGAGGTGCAGTCAGGATGAATACTTGTTTATAGGGGGTAATTTTAACTGTACCGAAAATCATCTTTTAGATCGGAACCACCTCGAGCCACACACTGCCTCGCAAAGAACATTAAGAAAACTTGTTGAGACACATGAACTTTTAGACGTCTGGAGAAATTTTTATGGCAACAGCCGACAGTACACCTGGCTCCATTCAAGGGATGGACTACTGTCCATGGCCAGGCTCGACAGGCTCTATTGTTTTAAACATCATTTTAATGTTTTTAAGAAATAAGAAATGCTCGATTTTGCCAATGGGCTTCTCGGACCATTGTTTGGTTGAGTGCTGTGTTCTCATCAACAACATCAGATGTGGAAGTACGTACTGGCAGTTCAACACAGCACTCTTATCTGAGCACGGTTTTAAGAAAGCTTTTAATGTTTTTTGGGAAAGTTTTAGACAACCAAAGAGTGGTTTTAGTTCTTTGCAGCAGTGGTGGGACGTTGGGAAGAACAAAATCAAATCTCTGTGCCTGCAGTATACTCGCAATGTGTCCAGGAACTTGGTTAAATCCATTAAGGATTTGGAGAGAGAAATGGTAGAGCTGCAAACTCTGGAAGACTCCACAGGAGAAAGAAGACATTTTGAAGTCTTCAAAGCCAAAAAATGCATGTTAGCTGACTTGCTAGGCGTACCCACCAGGGGTGCTGTGGTAGGTTTCAAAATGTTGTGCTGATGGATGCTCCCTCTCACTTTTTCTTTGGGCTGGAAAGGAAAAAGGGGCAGAGGAGGCTGATCCACTGTCTGCTGGAGATGGACGGATGATCCAGGACACTGCAGATATACGCAGGTACGCAGCGGGTTTCTATGATGAACTATATCAGTGTGAATATTCTGAGAAACAGGACTTGTTGGATTTTTTCCTCACTGGTCTGCCACAGATGTCAGCAGATGCCAACAGGCATCTGGAGGCTGACATCTCCCCGAACAAATTGTTGACGGCTGTAAGGTCACATTCTGACTTATCTTTAACCATTGTATAATTAGCAGCATTCCTGTGCTTTTAACCGTGGACTTTTATTGCTGTTGTGATGTTTTACAAGGCAGCATTTGTCCTGAGGTCAAAAGTTCACAGAGTAGTAAATGTCACCCCTAAGGCAAAGGAATGTGATGGACGGTTTCTTATCAAGCATTGTGATTTATGGTACAACTTTTAGGCTGTGAACAAAGAAACATGTGACTCTGTACCCACTTTTTCACGCACACACCTCCACTGTATAAAAGCTTTATGCCCAGTGACACACACTGAGCAGCAGATGAATAAACCAGACTGATTTCACTCGTGTGGTTTGTTGTCCTCTGTTCCTGGAGTACTCCCAGATGTTGAGATACAGGAATCCAGATCATGCAGGTTTAACTAGGAACTTCTCCTGAGAAAATTCTTACAATTTGGTGACCCCGACGTGATACTCCTGATCAGGTAAGACAAGATTTGTTTGACTACCTGGTTAGCAGTATTTGAGCGTCTGTTATCCCCTTTTTATAAGGGACGGTTGATCCCCTTCTCTAGAAGGGACGGTTTATCCTCAGTTGCTATAACTGGGACGGTTTATCCTCAGTTGCTATAACTGGGACGGTTTATCCTCAGTTGCTATAACTGGGAAGAGCGCTATACAAATAAAAAAAATAAAATAAAAAAAACTAAAAACGAAAGAAAGAAAAAAGAAGGTGCCCCTGTATTCCTGTATGCCAACGTATTTTTTCTGTTGTTTTGTTGTTAGAGGGTAAACAATGGGAAATTCCTACCCAAAGCCTAATCCCGGGGAAACCCCAAAGGAATGGATGAATAAATGTGGTCTTGCTTATTATACTGAACCATGGCTTAGTAATTTACCCGGATGGACGGAGGGACTAGACCAAGTGCCAAACTTTCCTAGAAATGGGACTTTTGATGCAGGATTTCTGACATCCGCGCATTGCATGATTTATGATGGATTGGGCAACCCCTCCTGGGATTATGAATACATGAAGGAGGCTTATGAAAAATGGTATGAAATGCGCTCGTACTGGTTACAACTTAAAAAGCTCTTCGAGCCCAAGAAGGTGACTCGGAGTGTCCCCAAACCTATATTAATGAGTAAAGAAAAGGGAAAAGGGAAAAATACCAAAAGTCCAACTTGCTGTGTGCAAACTGTGTCCCCCGTAACTCCCCCGTCGGCTCCCCCACCCTATCCACTAGGATCGGGAGATAGTTCCGCTACTCCCGCTGACCCTAAGCCAGCGGAGGTCCCCGCCTTATACCCAACCCTGCTCGCTGCCGAAGGAGGAACCCCCGGAGCCGGAGCGCGACCTAAAATTAAATCGAAACAAAGACCCACGGTTGTGATTCCCTCCCCGCCTCCACCAGTAAATGAGGAGGATTCCGAAGATACGGAAGGGAGTGAGGATTTGGATTGGGAAAACCCGGCGGACATTGGTCCCGACGCGGGCTCTCAGCCCGATTCCCCTCCTCTCCCGAAGCCACCTAAACCTAGGGCCGTGGAGAATGTAGCTTGTATATGGCAGAAACGTGGAAGAGGTATTGTCGTGGAGCCACCATCCGTGGCCGCACTTAAGGACATTATCTCCATGCTCCCCGGCTTGGACACACCCCTAGCCTACGTAGATATGCTTATACGGTCCACCAGATATTGCCAGCTAACGGGAGGGGATTATCGCTTTATCCTGCAACACACCCTCAAGGAAGCTTACAATGAGGCTGTGGTCCTTCAGAACGTCCCCTGTTTGGCCCCTGAGAATGACGTAGTGACTAATGTTAAAGTGGAAGAAGAAGGGGAAGTCGAGGGTCGTCACCACCTATCGGTCCACCCTCTTTTGGCGGGATGATCCCGAGGCATTGACTCAACTGCGCGCGCAACTTACGGCTTATCTAGTCTCCCGACGGGAGGGAGCTTGTGATCTTTCACACGTGACCAATTGCAAGCAGAAGCGAGGCGAACTAACTTCGGTATTTTGGAATCGCTTTATTGAAACTTGGCGTCATGTAGGAGGGTTTCCTCTTGATACCGAAGCGGCAAATTCTATGTTCGTGTCCAGTTTTTTAAGTAATTGTCTCCCAGAGGTCCAGAGCGCACTTAAACCGCATTTCACAGATCGTCAACGTCTCATCGTTAAAACTGCCGGAGAAAGGGTTCGTATGTTAGAATCAGATGGACTATTGAATGTGAAGAATAAGGTTCTGCTGGCGGTGGCCCCCCAGGGCCCTCGTGATAAGAATAGGAGAAGGGATTCGTATAGAAAGACCGGAAAATGTCATTATTGTGGTAAGGAAGGGCACTGGAAAAAAGAGTGTAGAAAGAAACAGAGAGACGAATGTAATTCTGCCTCTCGGACCCACCAAGGAGATAATTTGTCTCGCCCCCACTCAGATTCCGCAGGCGTAGCGCCAACACGGCCATACCCGCGGGAGCACGAATAGGGATGCCCGCGGAGTAAGGACCCCGTGACCTGTAGCTTAATGCACCTAGTGTTTAATTCACCCTGCAATGAGAATCTGCCCCTCCTTCCTATTGTTCTAGAAAGGGTAGAATATCTTTTTGTTATCGATAGCGGTGCGACCCTATCCTCCCTAGGCAGGGACTATCAGGGTGCTGTCTCCTCCAGGTCTACCAGCTCTGTGGGTATAGATGGGGTTCCCTTCTCCTCCCTATATACGCCGCCCCTTCTTTTATGTTTTCCTGATGACCCTACGCTTGATAAATTGCAAATATCCTACTCATTTGTATATATGTCCGAATGCCCTTTTAATTTGCTGGGCCGCGATCTCATGAGCATTCTGGGGTTTCAAATCTCTTTCCAGGGCTCGAGCATGACCATCCAAACGTGCGACACCTCCTCCGTTTCTCTGTTATCATTGCAAGCGCAGCCCTTGCCCTTTAATGTTAATTCGGCGTGCGTGGCGAGTTCCACCTCGCCCCCTGTACTCGACACACTGCCCACCAATCTTTGGGCAGAGCATAAGAATGACGTGGGTTGTGTGGACTGCGTCCCATATGAAGCTACCGTGAAGCACATTTCGCCCGTGTACATCCGACAATACCCCTTATCGCCTCAAAAAATGTTGGGTATCGACACTATTTTGGCCGCTCTTTTGGAACAGGGTATCATCGTGCCGTGCACAAGCCCTTATAACACTCCTGTGAACCCGGTTCCCAAGCCGGACGGTTCCTGGCGTCTGACACAGGACCTCAGAAAAATTAACGAGCTCATCATCCCAGTTTCGCCGGTCGTTCCGGACGTGCCCTCTATTATGGCTTCTATTCCTTGCGATCACACCCATTTCTCCGTAATCGACCTGTGCTCGGCGTTTTTTAGTATCCCTGTTGAGCCCAGCACACAACCTCTCTTCGCTTTCACACACCGGCAGCGACAGTACACGTGGACTAGATTACCTCAAGGATTTATTTGACTCTCCTGCCGTTTTCTCGGCTGCAGTTAGGGATGCACTGGGGTCTCTTGACGTTCCTGTAGGTTCCTGCGTTCACTCTTATGCTGATGACCTCCTGGTGTCCGGCCTAACTTATGAACTGTGTCTCGATGCAACCGTTCAACTGCTCCTCTTACTGGAAAAAAAGGGTTTCAAAGTCTCCAAGCCCAAGTTACAGTTCTGTCTCCCCACTGTGATATATCTGGGCTACGAACTCTCTCACGGGATAAAACGCCTTACTCAGGATCGCGTCAAGATCATAGTGGACACTCAGAAGCCTGCCACTAAACAAGCGCTCCTGGCTTTCCTGGGCCTCATTAACTACTGCCGACAATGGATCCCGGACTGTTCCTTTTATGACAAACGTTTACGCTCTGCCGTGGCTCACACTGACCCTCTCCATCAACCCTTGGTCTGGACTGAGGACATGCTGGACGCATTCAAAGCCCTGAAGTCGGCCCTATGCTCCGCGCCGGCTCTCGGGCTCCCGGATTACAACAAACCCTTTCATCTCTACGTCGCTCACCAGGCCGGCACGGCTTCTGGAGTCTTAGCGCAGGACCACGGGGGGGGGACTTAGGCCTTGTGCTTTCCTCTCCAAAACTCTAGATACTGTGGCTCAGGGTTTACCTGCCTGTCTCCGCGCTGTCGCTGCCAGTGCGGTGTTAGTTCTCGAAGCAGAAAAAATAGTGCTCTCTCATCCACTCGTTTTACACACCAGCCATCAGGTTAGGCATATCCTTAATACTCTGTCTACACAACACATGTCTTCTCAACGTCGTTCAGGTTACGAGGCCATCCTTTGTGCTACTGATAATCTAACCATCTCTTGTTCCTCCTCCCTAGATAACGTGGCCCAGGCCCTACAGCACCTGCTTAATGTTCAAGATGGCTGCGAACCGTTGGAACATGACTGCATGGACACCATTGTCCATGACACTAGTATTAGGTCCGACTTATTATCCACACCTCTCTCGACAGGTCTCTCCCTGTTTGTAGATGGGTCATACTCGAAACCCTTCGACGGAGTGTTCCTCTGTGGCTACGCAGTATGTTCCTTACCGGACCAAGTTTTGGAAGCGTACTCGCTCCCCTTTAATTCCGCTCAAGCAGCAGAGTTATACGCACTCACTCGGGCATGCACTCTCGCTTCCGACCAGGATGTTACTATATACACTGACTCTCGTTACGCTTTCGGGGTGGCGCATGATTTCGGTCGTATCTGGCAATCTCGTGGTTTCACTGCTGCTGACGGTAAGCCCATTTCACATTCCACCTTAGTCCAGGATCTTATTGTGTCCTGCAATCTCCCGCTCCGTTTAGCGATCGTAAAGACCCGCGGTCATTCCTCTGAGCACACTGATGAGGCACGAGGTAACTCTTTGGCTGACCGCGTGGCTAAACAGGCTGCCTCGCTCGGCTCCATGCCGCCGTTCCTGCAGCCCGCGCTGGTGTCAACTTCACACATGCTTAGCGCCCTCCTCCCTGACTTGGATCTGAAATCCCTTCAGTCCTCGGCGTCCACAGAAGACACTGATTTTTGGTCCTCGCAGGGCTCTCAGCCCTCGGGTGACGGCATTCTACTCGATTCGACTGGTCGTTTATGCCTGCCCACGCACTGCCTTCCTTTCCTCGTCCGCGAGTTTCACGGGCCTACACATCGCGGTCGAAGAGGGGTGGTGACAGATATGGAAAAAGATTTTTGTATACGACAACTAGCCTCTACGGTGCACAGCATTCTGGACAAATGCCTGATTTGTGCACAGAACAATGTGTCCAAACCACACACATCACATCAGCATCTGCTGAAACCAGATACTCCCTTCCAGGAGTGGCAGATAGACTTTACCCACATGCCCCGGCAGGGCCCCTTTAAATATCTATTGGTTATCATGGATAAATTCTCTCGATGGGTTGAAGCTTTCCCGTGTGGGAATGAAAACGCCCGAGTAGTGGTTCAAAAGTTATCACAGGAAATTATTCCCAGATATGGCCTCCCGTTGGGTATTGATTCGGACAAAGGCACACCATTCACCTCAAAAGTCACTCAACTGTTGGCCCAAGAGCTAAAGATCAATTGGCGTTTCCATGTCCCATATCACCCTCAGTCCTCCGGAATTGTGGAACGAACAAACAGAACAATTAAAGGGAAATTACGAAAAGCAATGCACGCCACCGGATCCAGGAATTGGGTTTCGGTGCTGCCTGTGGTCCTAGCTGATCTGCGGATGACCTCGCAGGTGGCCTTAGGGAATTTATCCCCTTACGAAGTGGTAATGGGGAGACCCTTTCCCGCACCTTGGAGGAAGGGAAAACAGGGCTTTGGGGACGGAAGATTTAGATATACACATGAGCAAGTATGCCGTGGGCCTTGTTAAGGTCCTAAATGACTATTGGGGACGCACTAATCAGAATACTTCGGTCCCGGCCGATGCAAGCACTCATGCCTTCAAGGTAGGAGACAAGGTGCTGGTTAAGAAATTTGCGAAACTAAATTCCTCTTTGGGAGACTCTCCTTACAGTGAGCCCACGGAGATACTCGCTGTTACTCGTACCGCCGTACTAACTGACCTCTTTCCACAGTGGATCCATGCTACCAGACTGAAGAAAAGCCCACAATGAAGTATTATTTGTATTGTGTGAATATGATGTTGTCCATTTTTATTACCTCTGTTCCAGGTCCGGAGATATATATCACTTAAGAGGGGAAAAGCACCTCCCAACGGATCAGACCTGACATAGTCATATAAATGTTTGTTGTTGGTTTGCGTGTTCGGACCCTGTATTTTCAGGTGCCTGATGGATCGTGTTTGGATCCTGGCGAGCTCCTTCAGCGAACCCAGATACACCCAGCTGCTTACCAGAGAGGATGACATCTATCGGGCCATGTCACGTGTGTAGAGCTTGACTAGGGTGGAAGGATGTTACGAGGATCCCGAGATAGTGGGCGAAGGGCGATGAGGCCCCGCCTGCCCTTCAAGCACCGGTCCCGGTCAACCGCGGTCCTCCGATGTCCCTAGATCCTGTCAGCTTGCACGCCAACACGACTCTATCTTATATCAAGAAAAGACTCTGTTCATGTTGTTATACTTTAATTGCATTTAAGTATAAAAGAGGGGAACTATAAGGTCACATTCTGACTTATCTTTAACCATTGTATAATTAGCAGCATTCCTGTGCTTTTAACCGTGGACTTTTATTGCTGTTGTGATGTTTTACAAGGCAGCATTTGTCCTGAGGTCAAAAGTTCACAGAGTAGTAAATGTCACCCCTAAGGCAAAGGAATGTGATGGACGGTTTCTTATCAAGCATTGTGATTTATGGTACAACTTTTAGGCTGTGAACAAAGAAACATGTGACTCTGTACCCACTTTTTCACGCACACACCTCCACTGTATAAAAGCTTTATGCCCAGTGACACACACTGAGCAGCAGATGAATAAACCAGACTGATTTCACTCGTGTGGTTTGTTGTCCTCTGTTCCCGGAGTACTCCCAGACGTTGAGATACAGGAATCCAGATCGTGCAGGTTTAACTAGGAACTTCTCCTGAGAAAATTCTTACAACGGCACTGCAGAGCCTCAAACCGGGGAAAGCCCCGGGTATAGGCGGCCTACCGGACGACTTTTATAAGGCCTTCTGGGCAGTGATCGGTGAGGACCTGCTGGATGTTCTCAGGGGCAGTCTGCTGAAAGGCTACCTCTGAGTTGCAGGAGAGCGGTCCTCACCCTCCTGCCAAAGAAGGGGGACCTGCAAGAACTCAAAAACTGGCGACCAGTGTCCCTCCCCTGCATGTACTACAAACTCCTTTCCAAAGTCCTGGTGAACAGGTTGAGGAAAGTGATGGAGCAGGTCGTTCATGTAGACCAGACCTACTGTGTACCGGGCAGGTTAACAACGGACAGTCTTTTTAATTCGGGACGTTTTGGACCTCTCCAATTAATTGGGAATAAAACTTAGTCTCATTTCGCTAGACCAAGAAAAGGCATTTGATCGGGTTGAGCACGCATACCTATGGCATATGCTAGAGGGTTTTGGGTTCAGCCCGGGTCTCATTGCCTGGATTCGGACCTTGTATGGAGACATTGAGTGTATATTAAAAATCAACGGTGGTTTGACCGCTCCTTTTAAAGTGCAAAGGGATATCAGGCAGGGTTGCCCCCTATCAGGCATGCTGTACTCCTTTGCAATAGAGCCTCTCCTTTACTGACTCAGAAAGCGTCTCTCTGGTTTTAATGTCCCGAACTGCGTTTCGACTTTTAAACTGTCCTCATATGCGGACGATCTTATCATTGCTGTCAATAACCAGAGAGACGTTAATTTTTTAACCAAAACTGTTGAAGACTAGGGGGTAAAAGTGGGGGAAAAGTGAAGCTCTGTGGGTGGAGGACGAGCCGCGAGGTCTTGTCCTGCCGGGCGGTCTCACCTGGAAAAAGGGTGAAGAACAGAACAGAACACAGGCACACGGCTCACGCTTCTGGACTTGAAAGGAACCTGTGGTCTGTGGAACTCGTTTTAACGTGCAACAGTCTGTGGGGCCGTCCGTCGCAGAGAAGTTTGTGGCGGCACATGTCACCACACTGGGTCACGTGTTTGACCTGTGGTCCACAGCTAGAGGACGCTGCTGCTCTCTCTGCCGCTGTCAGGGTGTCTTCAGTGAGACGACTGGAAAGCATGCTGAGGCACTGGCAGGACCAGCTCTCCCCAGACGAACACTTCAGCATCATCTCCGTAACCGACAGCGTTTTACTCCCCGGAGACACGGACCCCTTTCCCGTCAACAGCCTCGCCCCGGATTTTAAGGACTGCTCTGGTTGGTTTTTAGAACATGGGGTGTTAGGGCCTATAAAGTTGTGAAACACCTCAGGTAAAACAATGTACAGACTGATGGTAAAAGTACTAAATAAAGAGAAACTAAAGGTTCGGACTGACACACCATGGAGGGTCCACCTGGGTTTGAAACCAGAAGTGGAACTCTCATGGAGAGCGCTGTACAAACCACCGTTGACAAAAAGGGTTGGAGACCTACAGTGGAAAATTTTACATGGTGCTGTTGCAGCTAATAGTTTTGTGAACATTTTAAATCCGGGTGTTGATGAAAGGTATCCGTTCTGTTCCCTCAGAGAGACGGTGTTTCATTGTTTATGTGGTTGTCGAGGCTGTTGTGTACTTTTAGTGTAGTTTTTACGAAACACATTTTTATTCTGGGTTTTAGATACCAACAAAAGAAGAAGGCCAAGTGTCAACTTCTGAACTTCCTCCTGGGCCAATCAAAAATGGCTGTCTACCTGAGCAGGAGGAGAAAAATAGAGGGTTCACTGGACTGTGATATTAAAACAATTTTAATCAAAATGATCAAGAGCAGGTTGATGGTTGATTTCAATTATTATAGCTTGATGAAAGATTTGGAGTCCTTTGAGTAAATGTGGTGTGAAAATGATGGTTTGTGTTCTGTGAAGGAGGAGAAGCTGCTGTTTTCAACAATGTTGGCTTAAAGGAACTGACTCTGATTATGGAAATACTTTTTCTGTTGAGATCAAGAGGGTTAAATCTGTTGGGGTGTTGTTTTTTATTTTTTCCATTTATTTATTTTTGTGTGTCATGGGTTTATTTTCGACATTAATTTATTTAATGTACCCTTTCTGTTTATGCTCTAAGAACTAGTGTTTGGTTTTTTTTTTGTGTGGTAAAATAAAGTGCCTTTTAAAATTTCTCTCTCTCTCTCTCTCTCTCTCTCTCTCTCTCTCTCTCTCTCTCACACACACTGTCTCTCTCTGTCACATACACACACTCTTTCTGTCTCGCTTTCTTTCTCTTTCTCTCTCTCTGCCTCTCTCACACACACTCACTTTCTCTCTCTTTCTCTCTCTCTCTCACACACACACACATTCTCTCTCAGACACAAATACACACACACACTCTCTTTCTCTCCCTTTTTCTCACGCGCACACACACACACACACACACACACACACACACATTCTCACACATTTTCTCTCTCTCTCTCTCTCTCTCTCAGACACACACACACCCTCTCTCTTTTCTCCTTCTCTCTCTCTCTCACTCTCTCTCTTTCTCTTTCTCACTCACATACACACCCACACACACTTTCTCTCTTTCTCTCTCTCTCCCTCTCTCACACAAACACACGCAGACACACTTTCTCTCTAACACACACACATACACACTTTCTCTTTCTATCACAGACACAAACACACACTCTTTCTCTCTCTATCACACACACACACACACACACACACACACACACACACACACACACACTCTCTATCACACACATTCTTTCTCTCTCAGACACAAACACACACACACATTCTCTCTCTCTCACGCACACATACACTCTCACACATTTTCTATCTCCCTCCCTCGTTCTCGTTCTCTCTCTCTCTCACACACACACACACACACTCTCTCACTCACACACACACAGACAAACACACTCTCACACATTCTCTCTCTCTCACACACACACTCTCACACATTCTCTCTCTCTCACACACACACACACACACACACTGTCTCTCACAGACCGACCCACAAACTCTCTCTCTCTCACAAACACATTCTCTGTCTCTCTCTGTCTCTCTCTCTCTGTCTCTCTCTCTTTCACGCACACACACACACGGACACACAAAAAACCTCTCTCTCATGCACACACACTTTCTCTGTCTTTCTCTCTCTCTCTCACACACACACACACACACACACACACACACACACACACACACACACTCTGTCACGCATTCTATCTCTCTCTCTCAGTCACAAACACACACACACAAACACTCTGTCTCACTCTCACACACACAAACACATTCTCTGTCTCTGTCTCTCTCTCTCTCTCTCTCTCTCTCTGTCAGACACAAATACACACAGACCGACACACACACACACACACACACTCTGTCACGCATTCTATCTCTCTCTCTCAGTCACAAACACACACACAAACACTCTGTCTCACTCACACACACACAAACACATTCTCTCTCTCTCTCTCTCTCTCTCTCTCTCTGTCAGACACAAATACACACAGACCGACACACACACACACACACACACACACACATTTTGTCTCTCTCTGACACACACACTGTCTCTCACACTGACTCACAAATTCTCTCCTGTCTCTCTCTCTCTCTCTCTCTCTCTCTCTCTCTCTCTCTCTCTCTCTCACATACACACAAACTCTCTTTCTCTCTTTGCCTCTCTCTGTCTCACACAAACTCTCTCTCTTTCTCTCTTTGCCTCTCTCTCTCTCTCTCTCTCTCACACACACACACAAACTCTCTCTCTCTCTCTCTCTCTCACATGCACACATACAATCTCTGTCTCTATCTCTCTTCCTCTCTCTCTCTCTCTCTCTCACACACACACACACACACACACACACACACACACACACACGCATACAGAGACACAGACACACACACACACACTCTCTCTCTCTCTCTCTCTCTCTCTCTCTCTCTCTCACAAACACATTCTCTCTCTCATACACCCACGCACACACTCTCTCTCTCTTTTTCTCTCTGTCACATACACACACTCTTTCTGTCTCGCTCTCTTTCTCTCTCAGACACACACACACACACACACTCTCTCTCTCTCTCTCTCTCTCTCTTTTTCTTTCTTTCCCTCCCTCTTTCTCTCTCTCTCTCACACACACACACACACTCACACACACACACACACACACACACACACACACATTCTCACACGTTTTCTCTCTCTCGCTCTCTCTCTCTCTTTCTCTCTCTGTCAAGCACTCTCTCTCTCTCTCTCAGAGACACACACACTGTCTGCAGTCCCTTTTTATGTGGTTGTCGAAGCTGTTCTGTACTTTTTGCGTTATTTTTTTGAAACACATTTTTATTCTGGGTTTTAGATACCAACAAAAAACGAAGGCCGAGTCCTAACTTTCTCCTGGGCTAATCACAAATGGCCGTCTACCTGAGCAGGAGGAGAAAAATGGAGGGTTCACTGGACATTAAAATTATTTTAATCAGAATGAGAACGAGCAGGTTGATGATTGCTTTTAATTTGTATAGTTTGATGAAAGATTTGGAGTCCTTTGAGAAAGTGTGGTGTGTAAATGATAGTTTATGTTCTGTGAAGGAGGAGAAGCTGCTGTTTTCAAGAATACTGGGTTAATGGAACTGACTCAGATTATGGAAATACATTTTATGTTGAGATCGAGGGGGTTAAATCTGTTGGCGTGTTTCTTGTTGTTGAGTTATGTATTTATTTTTTTTACTTTTTATTTTTCTATTTATTTTTGTGCGTGTAATGGGTTTATTTTCTACATTTAATGTACCCTTTCTGTTTATGATTTAACAACTAGTATTTTTTGTTGTTGTTTGTGAACATAAAGTTTCTTTCTTTTTTTCGGCTTTTTCCCTTTTACTCGGGAATCGCCACAGCGAATCATCTGATTCGCACGTTTGATTTGGCAGAGGTTTTTACGTCGGATGCCCTTCCTGTCACAAGCCTTTTTATCAAGGGACAGAAACACGCTGACGACTTTGCAGCCGACTCTTTACGAAAGTCAGCAATGGTTCTTTTAAAAGTATTACCTCCATACCGGATCGGTCGAGGCCCGGGTTAACAACGACCGCCATCAGTGCTGTCAATCAACAGGGTGCTGATGGAAATTGGACTACTGTTGGTCGAAGACGTCGATGAAGGAGAGGTGGGAGGCGTGTCCGTAGGCAGAGGGAGAAGAGGAAAGGCATGAGTCTAGGACTGAGAGTGGGGACTTTGAATGTTGGAACTATGCACAGAAAAGGTAGATAGCTGGTTGACATGATGCAGAGGAGGAAGGTGGACATACTGTGTGTTCAGGAGACCAGGTGGAAAGGTAGCAAAGCTAAAAGCTTAGGAGCAGGGTTTAAGCTATTTTATCACGGTGTGGATGGGAAGAGAAATGGAGTCGGAGTCATCTTGAAGGAGGAGTTTGTCAGGAATGTTCTAAAAGTGAAAAGAGTGTCAGACAGAGTGATGAGTCTCAAGTTAGAAATTGAAGGTGTAATGCTCAATGTTGTTAGTGCTTATGCCCCACAGGCAGGATGTGAGCTAGAAGAGAAGGAGAGATTCTGGAGGGAGTTAGATGAAGTGATGCAGAGTACCACCAGAGGTGAAAGAGTGGTCATTGGTGCAGACTTCAATGGACATGTTGGTGCAGGCAACAGAGAGGACGAGGAAGTGATGGGCAGGGTTGGTATCCAGGACAGGAGCATGAAGGACAGATGTTGATAGATTTTGCAAAAAGGATGGAAATGGCTGTGGTGAATACTTTCTTTGAGAAGAAACGGGAGCATAGGGTGACTTATAAAAGCGGAGGTAGGAGCACACAGGTAGACTACATCTTGTGTAGGCGATGTAATTTGAAGGAAGTCAGTGACTGCAAAGTCATCGTGGGTGAGAGTGTTGCCAAACAGCATAGGATGGTGGTGTGCAGGATGACTCTGATGGTGAGAAAGGTGAAAAAGGCAACGGCAGAGCAGAAGACAAAGTGGTGGAAGCTGAAAAAGGAAGAGTGTCGTGTTGTCTTCAAGGAGGAGTTGAAACAGGCTTTGGGTGGCCAGGAAGTGCTTCCAAATGACTGGACAACCACAGCAAATGTGATCAGGGACACAGGTAGGAGAGTACTTGGTGTGTCCTCTGGAAGGAAAGTAGATAAGGAGACTTGGTGATGGAATGAGGAAGTGCAGGAGTGTGTACAAAGGGAGAGGTTAGCCAAGAAGAAGTGGGACATTGAGAGGACTGAAGAGAGTAAACAGGAGTACAGGGAGACACAGCGTAAGGCAAAAGTAGCAGTGGCTAAGGCCAAACAGAGGCCGTATGATGACTTGTATGATAGGTTGGATAGTAAAGAGGGAGAAAATGATCTATACAGGTTGGCACAGCAGAGAAATAGAGATGGGAAGGACGTGCAGAAAGTTAGATTGATAAAGGACAGAGAGGGAACTGTATTGACTAATGACAGAAGTGTGCTGGGAAGATGGAAAGAGTACTTTGAAGAGCTGATGAATGAGGAAAATGAGAGAGAAAAAAGAGTAGAAGAGGTAACCATTGAGGAGCAGGATGTAGCAAAGATCAGTAAGGGTGAAGTGAGAAGGGCATTGAAGAGGATGAAGAATGGAAAGGCAGTTGGTCCTGATGATATACCTGTGGAGGTATGGAAGTGTCTAGGAGAGGTAGCAGTAGATTTCCTGACAAGAACATTCAACAAGAAGTGTGCTGGTGCCCATTTTTAAGAACAAGGGAGACGTGCAGAGTTGCAGCAACTACAGAGGGATAAAGTTGATGAGCCATACGATGAAGTTATGGGAAAGAATAGTGGAAGCTAGACTAAGAGCAGAGGTCAGCATTTGTGAACAACAGTTTGGTTTCATGCCAAGAAAGAGCACCACAGATGCGATGTTTGCCTTGAGGATGTTAATAGAGAAGTACAGAGAAGGTCAGAGGGAGCTACATTGTGCCTTTGTGGATCTGGAAAAAGCATATGACAGGGTGCCAAGAGAAGAACTGTGGTATTGCATGAGGAAGTCTGGAGTGGCAGAGAAGTATATTAGAGTGGTGCAGGACATGTATGAGAGATGTAAGACAGTGGTGAGGTGTGCTGTCGGTGTGACCGACAAATTCAAGGTGGAGGTGGGACTGCATCAAGGGTCAGCTCTGAGCCCCTTCTTGTTTGCTATGGTGATGGACAGGCTGACAGACGAGGTGAGACAAGAATCTCCATGGACTATGATGTTTGCAGATGACATCGTGATCTGTAGTGAGAGCAGAGAACAAGTGCAGGAAAATCTAGAGAGGTGGAGTTATGCCCTGGAAAGGAGAGGAATGAAGGTTAGCCTCAGAAAATCAGAATACATGTGTGTGAATGAGAAGGACCCAGGAGGAACGGTGATGTTACAGGGAGCAGAGATAACGAAGGTGGAGGATTTTAAGTACTTGGGCTCAACAATCCAGAGCAATGGAGAGTGTGGAAAAGAGGTGAAGAAGCGTGTGCAGGCAGGCTGGAATGGTTGGAGAAAAGTGTCCGGTGTGATGTGCGATAGGAGAGCGTCGGCAAGAATGAAGGGAAAAGTGTACAAGATGGTGGTGAGGCCAGCGATGTTGTATGGCTTAGAAACAGTGGCGCTGAGGAAAAGGCAGAGCTGGAGGTAGCGGAGATGAAAATGTTGAGGTTCTCCCTGGGAGTAACGAGGATGGATAGGATCAGAAATGAGTATATCAGAGGGACAGCCCACGTAAGATATTTTGGAGACAAAGTCAGAGAGGCTAGATTGAGATGGTTTGGATATGTACAGAGGAGGGATAGTGAGCATATTGGCAGTAGGATGCTGAGGTTGGAACTACCAGGCAGAAGGCCTCGAGGAAGACCGAAGAAGAGATTTATGGATGTGGTGAAGGAAGACATGAAGGTCATTGGAGTCAGAAAAGAAGATGCGGAGGACAGGGTGAGGTGGAGGCGGATGATTTGCTGTGGCGACCCCTGAAGGGAGCAGCCGAAAGTAAAAGAAGAAGAAGAAGAAGCAATGGGTCTTTTACATGCCTCTCACCATAGACAGTGAGAGACATGGCCCGCCTTTGATAACCCAGTTAGCTGCACTGGGGGGGGGGGGGGGGGGGTGACAACCTTGTGGAAAATCCAGCGCCCTATACCACTAGACCACCACTGCCCCAGTATATGTGCATGGTGTAAAGAACATTTTATTGCCATGCAAACTATAATTGTGTGTGTGTGTGTGTGTGTGTGTGTGTGTGTGAGTGTTTGTGCACGTGCATGAGCATATACTGTATATATACAGCTCTCTCTCTCTCTCTCTCGCTCGCTCTCTCTCATTCACACACAATCACCCACACAGTCTCTCTCGCTCTTTCTCCCAAACACACATTCTTTCTCTCTCTCTCTTTCTCTCTCTCTCTCTCTCTCTCGCTCTGTCTCTCTCTCTCACTCTCTGTCACACACACACACACACACACACACACACACACACACAAACAGTCGCTCTCACATTCTGTCTCTCGCCTTTTCTCCCAAACACACATTCTTTCTCTCTCTCTCTCTCGCTCTCTTTCTCCTCTCTCTCTCTCTCTCTCTCTCTCTCTCTCTCTCGCTCTGTCTCTCTCTCGCTCTTTGTCACACACACACACACACACACACACACACACACACACACACAACTCTCATATATTCACACATCACTATTCCCTACTCGTTGGAGTCACTAATACTGTAGAGAGACATGATTGTGTGGGGGTTGGGTGAACCTGTCAGACTCGTCTAGCTTGTTTGAATTTGAATTGTATCTTTCTGGCCTGTAATTATATGCGCGTAACTGGAGACACTAACACGAAGCCTCAAAAGAGACTATTCTTCTTTTCCTTTGGGCTGTTCTTTTTATCAGCGGTCGCCACAGCGAATCTTTAGCAAGGGGTAGAAACATGCTGATGGTTATGCAGCTCCTCTTTACGAAAGTCAGCAATAGTTCTTTTACATGAACCTCTCATCATACACAGTGAGAGACATGGTTGGCCTTTGATAACCCAGTTAGCTGCACATCCAGCGTCCTTTCCCACAAGCCCACCACCGCCCCAGAGACAAAGCAGACTAATGCACTATAATTCTATAAAACACACGTACACACACACACACACACACACACACACACACACACACAGACACAGCAATGACAGAATTCTCTTTCCACAAGCCCATTTTTATCATGAGGTTTCATATGAAGTAACACAACCTTGGATATTATTGTTCAGAGAACAGTAAATTGTTTCTGGCTTTCTAACACTGTGCTTTGTCTGGATGTGATACAGTAGGCCCTTGACTATTCACGGTTTTGCACCCACGGTTTGAGTATTCGCTGACTGCCGAGCAACTGGCACGTGATTCAAATTCAGCCAATGGCTGCCCTCCTTTCTCCTGATTGGTTGAGCTAATGTCCTGCCCCTTTTTCCTCATTCGTGCACAAGTTGTCAATGAGCGTCTTTTTTGTGTGTGTTTTAATTACCAGTTAAGCTTTATGATACCACTCAAACGCTGAACTGTTGTATTAAAATCTTTTTCAATTATTATTCCAGTACAGTATCTAAGTTCATGTTTATGCGTGAGATTTTGTGTTCTGCAGCATGTTTAACAAACGATACCAAAAGAATAAACTTTATTACAGTACTCTTCATGTCCTTTTACATTGAAGTTGGAGTGACGTCTCCAAGATGGCGCTGCCCAGGGGGCGACGTCGCGGAGTTCTCAGAGTCACATTGTTTCTTTGTTCGTTTTTATGTGTTGTTTTGTTTGTTCATGTTTTGCACTATGCTCGTCTATGACTGGTCGACTGTACTACAGCGATGAGATTGGAGTATCTTCGGGCGTGTATAACTAAGCAGAGCTAACATGCTATTAGTGGCGCTAACATGCTATTAGAAGAACTAGCATGCTATTAGCAGAGCTAGCATGCTGTTGTTCATTTTAATTTGTTTTATTTGTTGTTTTGTTTGTTCATCTTATCGGGTGTACTCTCCTCGAGCCATGTTTCACAGAAACACAGTCCTGTAGATCCCTCTGATCTGCAATCTGAGCATGAAGCTCGTCCATCTTGTTTCACAGGGACTGAACATTTTAAAAAGTGCTAACCAATTAAACCAGTGCTAAAGCAGTGCCGGAAGTGCTAACCAAGCACCAGAGAATCTGAACACTCCGCCTGGGCCTAAAGATAGCATAGCATAGCATAGCAGCGCAGAGTGACCTACAGGACTGTGTTTCTGAGAAACATGGCTCGAGGAGAGTACACAGTCCTGTAGATCCCTCTGCGCTGCAATCTGAGCATGAAGCTCATACATCTTGTTTCGCAGGGACAGAACATTTTAAAGCAGTAGGCCGGAAGTCCTAACCAAGTGCTGGAGAATCTGAGAACTCCACCTGGGTTTAATGATAGCACAGCATAGCATACCATAGCATAGCAGCTCACAATAGGAGTTGTTGCGTGCTTAGTTGCCCGAAGCTGCTCATAGCTGTAGTAGGGTCGACCAATCATAGACGAGCATATTGCAAAACATGAACAAACAAATAAAACGAACAAAAACAATTTGACTCTGAGAACTCCGCGACGTTGCCCTCTAGGCAGCGCCATCTTGGACACGTCACTCCAAGACGTCATTCCAAGTTCAATGTAAAAGGACATGAAGCGTAATAAAGTTTATCCTTTTGGTATCATTTGTTAAACATGCTACAAAACATAAAATTTCACGCACAAACATTCTCAGAATTAACTGAGGTACTGTACTGGAATAATAATTGAAAAAGACGTTAAAACGAGTGCTTTACAACAGTATATGCTGTATAATGTTGATATATTTTATTACTAAATATCACAGTACATAATTGCAAAGTTTTTCTTAATCATTACTATATTTTACTACATTAATACTATATTAATGAGTAAGACTGTCTGTAGAATGTGTTTAAGAAGCATATTTTAGCGCATGTAATAGATACATAGTATTTTACTTACGGCTGCTCATTCGCGCGTGTGACGTCATACATGGGGTTTTACTTCTGAGTACAGAACTCGCGGATTATCTCGATTCGTGGGAAGGCCCGGAACCGTACCCCCGCGAATGTCAAGGGCCTACTGTATACTGGATACGGGATCCTATGAAGCATTTCCAACTTTGTAATGTTTCTGTTCCTGTTCACAATACTTACAATTAGTGCACTAAAGATATGCGTTATCAAGCAGCTCAGGTGATCTTTTGTATCTAAATGTGTAACAGTAAAGGGTCGTGGTCAGGTTTCCATTTCTGTATTCTCCACACATTGTGTACTGGGGACAGGATTGCAGACAGGCCCAGTCCATTACCTTCTTGGCTTCTTCTGTAGCCACAACTTTATAAATACAGCCTATAAATTTATATATAGCCTAATGGTACCCAAAACAGTTTTGGACCAGAAAGGTCGCTGGTTCGATTCCTGAACCAGCATGAAAAATGTGTGGTGGTAAGGGTGTGGGCGACACCTTCAATTGCTCAACATTCAGGATTGAAGTGCCCTTGAGCAAAGCACCAAGCCGCCAACTGCTCTCCAGGCTCCAGGTGTGTGGCAGTTCACTGCTCCGAGTGTGTGCTTACTGTTTACGTGTGTGTGTGTGTGTGTGTGTGTGTGTGTGTGTGTGTGTGTGTGTGTGTGTGTGTGTGTGTGTGTGTGTGTGTGAATGTGTCTGTGCTCAGTTGGATATGGTAAATGCAGAGGAAATAATTTCCATCACAGGATTAATACCATATAATCATATTATATAATGACAATAATGTGTCCACATCATCACATAATCTGATACACATTTCATACCGTCACTAATCCAGTATATCACATACCATGGTACAAACCCCACACCATCACACACACACACACACACACACACCCTGGTACAAATCCCATGTAATCACACACCCCGGTACAAACCACATCACCCACATCCTGATACAAACCCCATACCATCATGCACACACCTTGATACAAACCCCATACCATCATTCACACCCTGACACAAATCTCATGTAATCACCCACACCCTGATACAAACCCCATATAATCAGACACACACCCTGATACAAACCCCATACCATCACACATCATGGTATGAGCCATCATGCCTTCACACACTCCGATACAAACCCCATGCATAGTACAAACCGGATTACAAAAAAGTTGGTACACTATAAAAATTGTGAATTAAAATCTGAATGCAATGATATGGAAGTGCCAAAATTTTAATATTTTATTCTGAATAGATAACAGGTTTTATTCCGACATAGATGACAGGTCAAAAGTTTAAACTGAGAAAATGTATCATTTTTAACCCTTTACACCCTGAATTATTTTCCAGCTGTAAAAAAAAACATTGCTTTTTTTTTTGGGACTTAGGTAAGCTGGTTAAAGATGTACTGAAAATATGAATTTTGCATTAATTATAATTAATAGTAATACGTGACTAATTTGTCACATCCGGTTGGAAAGATTGAATAAATATTAATAATAATGGGTGACGAGCTCACATCTGTAGGAAACGTGCAAATTTTGTGAAGTGAAAAATAAAAGATTTTTTTATTACATATCCTTTATTTCATTATCAAACAAATGCAGCCGTGAGGGGGGGGCACAAACCAGTGTCTCTCCCTCACGCCGGTCCCAAGCCCGGATAAATGCAGAGGGTTGCGTCAGGAAGGGCATCCGGCGTAAAACAAATGCCAAATAAACTATGCGAATCACAAGAAAGAATGACATACCGGATCGGTCGAGGCCCGGGTTAACAACGACCGCCATCAGTGCCGTCAACCAACAGGGTGCTGATGGAAATTGGACTACTGTTGGTCGAAGACGTCGAAGAAGGAGAGGCGGGAGGCGTGTCCGTTGCCAGAGAGAGAAGAGGAAAGGCATGAGTCTAGGACTGAAAGTAGGGACTTTGAATATTGGAACTATGACAGGAAAAGGTAGAGAGCTGGCTGACATGATGCAGAGGAGGAAGGTGGACATACTGTGTGTTCAGGAGACCAGGTGGAAAGGTCGCAAGGCTAGAAGCATAGGAGCAGGGTTTAAGCTGTTTTATCACGGTGTGGATGGGAAGAGAAATGGAGTCGGAGTCATCTTGAAGGAGGAGTTTGCCAGGAATGTTCTAGAAGTGAAAAGAGTGTCAGACAGAGTGATGAGTCTCAAGTTAGAAATTAAAGGTGTGATGGTCAATGTTGTTAGTGCTTATGCCCCACAGACAGGATGTGAGCGAGAAGAGAAGGAGAGATTCTGGAGGAGTAAGATGAAGTGATGCAGAGTACCCCCAGAGGTGAAAGAGTGGTCATTGGGGCAGACTTCAATGGACATGTTGGTGCAGGAAACAGAGGGACGAGGAAGTGATGGGTAGGTTTGGTATCCAGGACAGGAACGCAGAAGGACAGATGTTGGTAGATTTTGCAAAAAGGATGGAAATGGCTGTGGTGAATACTTTCTTCCAGAAGAGAGAGGAGCATAGGGTGACTTATAAAAGCGGAGGTAGGAGCACACAGGTAGACTACATCTTGTGCAGGCGATGTAATTTAAAGGAAGTCAGTGACTGCAAAGTAGTAGCGGGTGAGAGTGTTGCCAAACAGCATAGGATGGTGGTGTGCAGGATGATGCTGATGGTGAGGAAGGTGAAGAAGGCAAAGGCAGAGCAGAAGACAAAGTGGTGGAAGTTGAAAAAGGAAGAGTGTCGGGTTGTCTTCAAGGAGGAGTTGAAACAGGCTTTGGGTGGTCAGGAAGTGCTTCCAGATGACTGGACAACTACAGCGAATGTGATCAGGGAGACAGGTAGGAGAATATTTGGTGTGTCATCTGGAAGGAAAGTAGATAAGGAGACTTGGTGGTGGAATGAGGAAGTGCAGGAGTGTGTACAAAGGAAGAGATTAGCTAAGAAGAAGTGGGACATTGAGAAAACCGAAGAGAGTAAACAGGAGTACAGGGAGACACAGCGTAAGGCAAAGGTAGCAGTGTCAAAGGCCAAACAGAGTGCGTTTGATGACTTGTATGCTCGGCTGGAAAGTAAGGAGGAGAAAATGATTTATACAGGTTGGCACAGCAGAGAAATAGAGATGGGAAGGGCGTGCAGCAGGTTAGATTGATAAAGGACAGAGAGGGAAGTGTATTGGCTGATGACAGAAGTGTGCTGGGAAGATGGAAAGAGTACTTTGAAGAGCTGATGAATGAGGAAAATGAGAGAGAAAAAGAGTAGAAGAGGGGACTGTTGAGGACCAGGAAGTAGCAAAGATTAGTAAGGGTGAAGTGAGGAGGGCATTGAAGAGGATGAAGAATGGAAAGGCAGTTGGTCCTGATGACATACCGGTGGAGGTATGGAAGTGTCTAGGAGAGGTAGCAGTAGATTTTCTGACAAGAACATTTAACAAGGTCTTAGAGAGTGAGAGGATGCCAGAGGAATGGAGGAGAAGTGTGCTGGTGCCCATTTTTAAGAACAAGGGAGGCGTGCAGAGTTGTGGCAACTACAGAGGGATAAAGTTGATGAGCCATACGATGAAGTTATGGGAAAGAATAGTGGAAGCTAGACTAAGGGCAGAAGTCAGCATTTGTGAACAACAGTTTGGTTTCATGCCCAGAAAGAGCACCACAGATGCAGTGTTTGCCTTGAGGATGTTAATGGAGAAGTACAGAGAAGGTCAGACGGAGCTGCATTGTGCCTTTGTGGATCTGGAGAAAGCATATGACAGGGTGCCGAGAGAAGAACTGTGGTATTGCATGAGGAAGTCTGGAGTGGCAGAGAAGTATGTTAGAGTGGTGCAGGACATGTATGAGAGATGTAAGACAGTGGTGAGGTGTGCTGTCGGTGTGACAGAAAGAGTTCAAGGTGGAGGTGGGACTGCATCAAGGGTCAGCTCTCAGCCCCTTCTTGTTCGCTATGGTGATGGACAGGCTGACAGACGAGGTTAGACAAGATTCCCCATGGACTATGATGTTTGCAGATGACATTGTAATCTGTAGTGAGAGCAGAGAACAAGTGCAGGAAAATCTAGAGAGGTGGAGGTATGCCCTGGAAAGGAGGGGAATGAAGATTAGCCTCAGTAAGACAGAGTACATGTGCATGAATGCCAAGGACCAAAGAGGAACGGTGAGATTACAGGGAGCAGAGATAAGAAAGGTGGAGGATTTTAAGTACTTAGGCTCAACAATCCAGAGCAATGGCGAGTGTGGAAAAGAGGTCAAGAAGCGTGTGCAGGCAGGTTGGAATGGTTGGAGAAAAGTGTCCAGTGTGATGTGTGATAGGAGGGTACCGGCAAAAATGAAAGGAAAAGTGTACAAAGCGGTGTTGAGGCCAACGATGCTGTATGGGTTAGAAACAGTGGCCCTGGGGAAAAGACAGGAGGCAGAGTTGGAGGTAGCAGAGATGAAAATGTTGAGGTTCTCTTTGGGAGTAACGAGGATGGATAGGATTAGGAATGAGTACGTCAGAGGGACAGCACATGTAAGACGTTTTGGAGACAAAGTCAGAGAGGCTAGATTGAGATGGTTTGGACATGTACAGAGGAGGGATAGTGAGTATATTGGTAATAGGATGCTGAGGCTGGAACTACCAGGCAAAAGGCCTAGAGGAAGACCAAAGAGACGATTCATGGATGTGGTAAAGGAGGACATGAAGGTCGTTGGTGTAAGAGAAGAAGATGCAAAGGATAGGGTGAGATGGAGGCAGATGATTCGCTGTGGCGACCCCTGAAGGGAAAAGCCGAAAGGAAAAGAAGAAGATCCTTTATTTCATTATCAATAATGTATCACAATATATCACAAACCTTGAAAAAAAATTCTCTTTTACAAAAATAACGGTATGAAATGAGCCTTATAAGAATATTTATGGCATAGAAATACTGGCACAAATGGTACTTATGTATGTATGTAAAATAAAATGGATCATGTTGAAATAAAAAAATTCTAAAAAATTCTTTGGTATGAAAATAAGGGTGTTCACAGTTCTGCGCTACTTTATCCTGCAACTACTCATGGTAAGCTTCGAAGCAGTTGGATTTGCTTTTCAGGCTCACATTGCATTTTTTGCATCTTTGCCTTTTTTCTGTAATTCAATTTTTCTGTAATTTGGAAGATGCCCAAAGCCGTCTTTTTGAACGGCAACTGAAGGACGATGGCAACCCTGTTTAGGAGGTTTGCTTGGCTCTGTGCTAGAAGCAGCTCTTCCCCTCTTCTTCCCTCCCACTTTACCAGCCTTCATCAGCTCAGTGACAAGAACACTATCTCATATAATATTTCTTAGCTCTGATGGAATTCCTATAAAGCGAGATTAGTTGATCGGCTAAATGTACTCCTCCCATTGATTTATTGTACTGCTTCATGATATCAGGACAATCAACTTCAACTATCTTCTTTGTTTTGGAATCGGAGCGATGTACTGTAGTAACGGGGTCGACTTTTGTGAACGTAGATAATAACATGTTTACGACTCTATTGTTGAACCATTTTGCATATGTATACTGCTTCTGAGTTCTCATTCTCTATTTTAGCAGCTTCAATTGCACCTCGTCCTTTTTTTTGTTATTGCCTTTTGACATTTCATATCCTTTGATATATCCAGGTAATCTTGATGGTCTGACAGTCCCGCAGTGAAATATTCCCTGACTGAAGAGCAAATTTCAGTAAAACAAGGTGGATCAGGACCAAGGAAGGGCACCATAACTGAAGGATTTTCATTTTGAAGGATTGACCACTGTCGAGTGAGATTTGGTCTTGTTGCTCCGCTTGCACTAGAATCATCTGCAGTTGGCATTAGGGTTTATTCATCTATAATAACGCCTGAATCTCCATCAAGCTCAATGACATCATTTGAAAGAGTCTCTTCATCCACAGTAGATCTATTTCCTTTTCCATATTGACATCATCAGGGATGAAGTTGGGATCAGCCACCTCGTCATCATAATCCATTTCTGTCTCAGATTCGTCACTATCCTCACAAGTGGCCAGCTCAGCAGTTTCAACAATGATATTTTTCCTGCCATAAAAACTTCTGGGGGCAATTGATATACCGGTGGTGAAATTGAATAATGAGAGACACTCACCAGTCAAATTGACTCAACAATTGTATTTTCTAAATGACGAAATTGAGTCAGACTTTACCTCATGATGACTCACTTTGAATCGATAAATAACACCAAGATATTCCTCACAGAAAACAATAATATTTATAATTGATGCTCGTATTAAGTTTCAATAAAAATTATAAGCATATTGGTATAAAAACTGTCTACTATTTGTAAACTATGTTGTAAGTAATCACTGTTGACATTCAAGCTTGTTCATACCCCTGATGTGACGAAAACATCACTCATATAAAATGTGTTCTTTTTTAGCAAAATTAACTCAATAAACGATTTCTACCTCATAAAATTACAAAACTATCATTATTCTTCAATGATGATTTTTTTATGTGCATGAATCTCACCTGGTATTTGATCCATTGTGCTTTTCATACTGACAATTTGAACGATGACTCATGGACGTCACACACTCACAATGTCTTGAGCCTAACTGAAAAAAAGCGCTGGAAATGATGACACAATACCAATCTCCGCTTCAACAGGAAATGTACCAAATTCGTCACAGTTGTTTCCTAGATGCCTGTAGTGATATAAATTAAAATTTTAGGCTCTTAATTCTTGTGTGACAAATTCATCACCATCGGGCGTAAAGGGTTAAGGAAAACATATGTTGATTTTAAATTTCATGTTCTCAACAAATCTTAAAAAAAGTTGGGACAGGTAGCAATAAGAGGCTGGAAAAGTCAATTGCACTTATAACAAACAGCTGGAAGACCAATTACCACTGATGAGGTCCATTAGCAACATGACTGAGTATGAAAAGAGCTTCTCAGAGTGGCAGTGTCTCTTAGAAGTGAAGATAAGTGGAGGATCACCAATTCCCCCAATGTTGCACAGAAAGATAGTGGAGCAATATCAGAAAGGTGTTTCCCAGTGAAAAACTGGATTATTATCATCTACAGTGCATGTGAGAAGATCAGTGCCTGTAATCTTTGGGTCCTAAAATGGCACTGCACCACAAACAGGAATGCTTGTGTAGAAAGTGAAATTACAGCATGGGCTCAGCAATACTTCCAGAAACCTTTGTTGGTGAACACAATCCACTGCGCCATCCGCCATTGCGAACTGAAACTCTACAGTGCAAAGAAGAAGCCATTTCTAAACAGGACCCAGAAGCACAGGTGTTTTTTCTGGGTCAGGGTTATTTAAAATGGAGTGTGGCAAAGTGAGAAAACTGTTCTGTCATCAGACAAATCACGATTTGAAGTTCTTTATAGAAAACTGGGATGCCGTGTCATCCGGACTAAAGAAGACGAGGACAACCTAAGTTGTTATCAGCGCACAGTTCAGAAGCCTGTGTCTATGATGGTATTGGGTTGCCTGAGTGCATGTGGCATGGGCAGCTTGCACATCTGGAAAGGCACGTCAATGCAGAAAGGTATATTCAGATTCTAGAACAACATATTCTCTCATCCAGACGTCGTCTCCTTCAGAGAAGACCTTGTATTTTTCAAGATGATAACGCCAGAGTGCATGCAGCATTGATTACAACATCATGGCTGCGTAGGAAAAGGATCCAGCTATTGAAATGGCCTGCCTGCAGTCCAGATCTTTCACCTATAAAGAACGTTTGGCGCATCATAAAGAGGAAGGTGCAACAAAGAAGGCTCAAGACAGTTGAACAGTTAAAGGCCTGTATTAGACATGAATGGGACAGTATTCCTTTTTCTAAACTTCAGAAACATGTCTGCTTGGTCCACAGACATTTGCAGACTGTTGTAAGAAGAAGAGGGGATGACTCACGGTGGTGAAAACTTTTTTGAGATTTGTTGACACCATAAAATTTAAAATCAACATATTTTCTCAGTTTAAACTTTTGACCCTGTCATCTATGTTCTATTCGGAATAAAATATAGAAGTTTGGCACGTCTACGTCACTGCATTTAGTTTTTATTTACAATTTGTATAGTGTCCCAACATTTTTGGAGTCTGGTTTGTACATAGTTATCATGTATTTTCATATAACCTCATTAATTATATTAATTGATGTTAAATCATTCTTACTTATTAGTTAATAAACAGTGTTTAGGTGTTTCCTGTGTTTAAGCCTTTTGGTGAGTGTGTGGAGCAATTTAGGTGAGAGTTAGCGCTAATGCTTTATAAGCCATCACAACAAGGCTGCATTCATTCTGTCCGATGGGAAAAGTGAATTATCCCTAAAGGAATTTCATAAGAACAAGTTATTGAGTCCGGATCACCGCTCAGACCCCCAACCAGAAAATATACTATTTCTAAACTTTATCTAAACTTTATTTTTACTATTTTGTGTTTATAATATTATATTATGTTATATCATTATTATGTTGCATTTATTACTGGGTGAATAGCCCATTTCTCCAAAAAACTAAAAACTAAAATAAAATGTCTTTTCCAAAAAGAGTTCTGTTGTAATTATTTTCAATCAGTTGTATGATTTGATAGAATTAATTAAATGTGCAGTGTTATCAATGTATAGTCTGATGTATATAATGATGATAGTATATATATATATATATATATATATATATATATATATATATATATATACTAGTCCTTCTCAAAAAATTAGCATATCATGAAAAGGTTCTCTAAACGAGCTATTAACCTAATCATCTGAATCAACCAATTAAGTCTAAACACCTGCAAAAGACTCCCGAGGTGTTTAAAAACTCCCAGCCTGGTTCATTACTCAAAACTGCAATCATGGGTAAGACTGCCGACCTGACTGCTGTCCAGAAGGCCATCATTGACACCCTCAAGCAAGAGGGTAAGAAACAGAAAGAAATATCTGAGCGAATAGGCTGTTCCCAGAGAGCTGTATCAAGGCACCTCAGTGGGATGTCTGTGGGAAGGAAAAAGTGTGGCAGAAAACGCTGCACAACCACAAGAGGGGACCGGACCCGGAGGAAGATTGTGGAGAAGGGCCAATTCCAGACCTTGGGGGAGCTGTGGAAGCAGTAGACTGGGCTACAGGTGCCGCATTCCCCAGGTCAAGCCCCTTTTGAACCGGAAACAGCGGCAGAAGCACCTGACCTGGGCTACAGAGAAGCAGCACTGGACTGTTGCTCAGTGGTCCAAAGTACTTTTTTCGGATGAAAGCAAATTTTGCATGTCATTCAGAAATCAAGGTGCAGCTAGCTATCAGGAGATTTTGGAGCACTTCATGCTTCTATCTGCTGAAAGGCTTTATGGAGATGAAGATTTTCATTTTTCAGCACGACCTGGCACCTGCTCACAGTGCCAAAACCACTGGTAAATGGTTTACTGACCATGGTACTGCTATGCTCAATTGGCCTGCCAACTCTCCTGACCTGAACCCCATAGAGAATCTGTGGGATATTGTGAAGAGAAAGTTGAGAGACACCAGACCCAACACTGTGGATGAGCTTAAGGCCGCTATCAAAGCATCCTGGGCCTCCATAACACCTCAGTAGTGCCACAGGCTGATTGCCTCCATGCCACGCCACATTATAATTTTTAGCACATTATTGCAATAATTTCTGCAAAAGGATTCCCGACCAAGTATTGAGTGCATAACTGAACATAATTATTTGAAGGTTTCCTTTTTTTGTATTAAAAACACTTTTTTTATTGGTTGGATGAAATATGCTAATTTTTTGAGAAGGACTAGTATATATATATATATATATATATATATATATATATATATATATATATATATATATATATATATATATATATTTATAATAAAAGTCTGAAAATTGTGAAAATTGGCATGTGCATATGTATTAAACCCCTTTGCTATGATGCTTCATCAAAATCTTTGATGACCCCAGCAGCACCATGAAATCCATAATCTTCAAATAGGAAGAACATGGTATCACAACAAACCTGTCGCGAGAGGACCACCTACCAAAACTCACAGACAAAGTGGGCATGAATCCAAGATGGCACACAGAAACCAAAACTAACCTGAAACAGCTGCAGAGTTCCACAGCAGTGAATAAGCCACAATAACCACCACAATAAGCCATACACTCCAGAGAGCTGGGCTTTATGGAAGAGTGGCCAGAAAAAAAGCCATTACTTAGTGTTAAAAATAAGAAGGTATGTTTTGAAGTTTGCCAAAAGGCATTTGGGCAACTCCTCAAATGTATAGAAAGAAAGTGTCCTGGTCATATGAGGATAAAATCAAACTTTTGAGACACCAAGGAAAAAAATTGCTATGTCTGGCACAAACCCAACACATCCCCTCATCCCAAGAACACCAGCCCACAGTGAACCATGGTGGTGGCAGCATCATGCTGTGGTGATGTTCTTCAGCGGCAGGGACTGGGAAACTGAGTTAAGTCGAGGGAAAGTTGTATGGTGCCGAATACAAGGATATTCTTGAGGTGTCAGTCTGCCTGTATTTGAGACTAGGCGGAGGTTCACCTTCCAGCAAGACAATGACTCAGAGCGTACTGCTATAGCAACACTCAAGTGGATTATTGGAAAATATTTAAATGTGTTGGAATGGCCGAGTCAAAGCCCAGATCTCAATCCAACTGAGACTCTTGCTGTTCACAAGTGGAAATAATCCAACATGAAGGAGATGGAGCAGTTTGCCTTGAGGAAAGGACAAAAATCCCAGTGGCAAGATCATACAGATTCATCCAAATTGACTTTCAGCAGTAACCGCCTCAAAAGCATGTTGTTTCTTCAAACTAAAAAAAAATAAATAAATAAAAAATAACATCTTCAAAGTTAAAGGCAAGGAATGAAATGTTGCAAACCTTCAATCAATCCTTTTAAATTTCAGGCTCTGAAGTAAAAAAAAAAACACGAACAATTCAAAGGAGGTTGAATACTTTTGCATGGTGCTGTATGTAGTGTAATTGATGTATAGTGTGATTAATGTACGGTATGATTAATATATAGTGTGATTATTGTGTGATATGATTTCTGTGTAGTGTGATTAATATGTAGTGCTATTGATGTATAGTGTGATGTATGTCAAGTGTGATTAATATTTGGTGTAATTGATCAATAGTGTGGTTGAAAAATTGTGGGGCAGTGGTGGTGTAGTGGTATAGGGTGCAGGATCGCTGATCCTAAGGTTGGAGGTTCGAGTGACACTCTCCACAAGGTTGTCAATGCACCCCCCCTCCTTCAGTACAGCTAAATGGGTTATCAAAGGCCAGCCATGTCTCTCACTGTCTATGGTGTGAGGCATGTAAAAGAACCATTGCTGACTTTCGACAACAGTAAGCTGCAAAGCCATCAGCGTGTTTCTAATTGGGAGTCGGAATCCCCAGAGGCAGTTTGTTCATAGCCACATTCTGACAACTCCTGCAGCGGCACTGGAACCCAGTCGTATTGGCTTCTGCCCTTCCATTGGATCCTTCTGGTGGCGCTGAGAGGGGGGACTTGCTGCTTGGGTAACAGCCTGTCCTCCATACTTCCTACCCAGGCTCTGAGCAGTGGAGAGTATCACCAGCCGGGATACCAGCCAGAATGCAGCTCCATAGTCCTTTGAGACTGACAGAGGCAAAAGAAGAAGAATTGATCAATAGTGTGATGAATAGATGTTGTTTGTTCTTCAAGTTCAAAGATGGCCATGACTTCATATCAGATCTGTAATCCTTGGCTGTGGATCCGGAGATGGCTAATGAGGCCAATCTGAGCTCTCCCACACATTCTCAAGTCTTCCAAAGGTAGAACTAGCCTTGGCAATCCTGTTGACTTCTGCATTGATGTTCACTGCTCTAGAAAGTGTGCTACACAGATAGGTGAAGCTGTCGACAGTCCCTTCACTGGATGTGTGGTTCCTGGTAGGGCTGTCCTGCCACAGGTTGGTACATTACTTCAGTCTTTTTGGTGCTTATGGTGCGGCCAAAGTTGTCACAGGTTCTTGAGAGGCAGCATATTTTGTACTGCATTTTCTGCTCTGTGCAGGCATTGAGGGTGCAGTCATCAGCGAACAAGAAATCTCTGATGACTGTTTCCTTCATCTTGGTAACAGCCTGCAGGTGCCTGAGTTTGAGCAGTCCACCGTCACTACTATACCTGACGTGCATCCCATCCTGACAATCACGAAAAGCGTCTGTCAGCATGGCTGAAAAGACCATGCTGAAGAGTGTTGGGTCAAGAACACAGCCTTGTTTCATGCTGTTTGTCACTGGGAAAGCATCTGACTCATCTCCCTCATCCAATACTTTCTCCATCATGCCATTATGGAACTGCTGGACGATCATGATGAATTTGCTTGGGCAGCCAAACTTCCCCCATTATCTTCCATAAGCCATCCCTGCTCACCATGTTGAAAGCCTTTATCAGATCAACAAAGGTCATGAAGAATTCACTGTGCTGCTCTTGGCATTTTTCCTGGAGTTGATGTGCAACAAATATGTCGACTGTTCCACGTTCGGCACGAAGCCACACTGACTTTCTGGGACGAGACCCTGCTCGAGATGCTGGAGGAGATGGTTGAACAGGACACGATCCAGGTTCTTCCCAGCTATGGACAGGAGAGAGATCCATCGATGATTGACACAGGACTGGTAGTTACCTTTCCTTTTGTAGATGTGGACCACGGTGGCATCTTTCAGCTGTTGTAAGATTTTCCCTTCACTCCACATGAACTGGAAGAGCTCTGTCAGTTTCTGCATCAAGGCTGGTCCTCTTGTTTAGCATACCTCCGCAGGGATTGCATCTGAACCTGGTGCTTTGCCACAGGAAAGTTTTTTGACGGCCTTTCTGACTTCTTCTGTGGGGAGGTTGTCAAAGTCCCTGTTGGTCTCCATTTGAAGTAGGCGGGTGATGGCCTTGTCATTGATCGTGGCAGGGCAGTTCAGGACCTGGTTGAAGTGTTCAGCCCACCTTTCCATAATCTGCTTCTTCTTGGTCAGCAACCTTGCTTTCTACGCCGGCAAAAGCGTCTTTCTTCACTTGTCATGAGGGGTCGTTCTGGTGTGCTCTGATTAGTAGATAGTGTGATAGGTAGTGTAAATAATGTGTAGTGTGATTTATGTATATTGTTATTACTGTATAGTGTGATTTATGATGGTGTGTAATTATAGTGGGCTGTGATTACATTTTGTATGTATAATATATTATCCAGGTAAGCTCTATGATGCCACTCAAAAGCCGGCTAAGTGCTGTCTCTTCTGAAGAAATAAGACTTTCTCCTGAAGAAATGACAGTTTCCACTGAAGTGCTGTACATAATCATCTGAACTGTTATAAAGCTGTAGTATTAAAGAATTTTTCAATTATTATCCAGTACAGTGCCTAAGTTAATGTTTAGAATGTTTGGAAGCCACAGAGCAGCTCAGCCATGTCCCCTAAGCCGGAGCGGAGAGTTAGAGAACAAAGCCGTCAAGTCCCCCAAAACACATAACAAAAAGAACAAAAAAAGAATATGAAATGTAATAAACTGGATGAAAAAAAAAAAAAAACGATTAACATGCTACACCACAGTACATAAAATCACACACACAAACATTCTAAACATTAACTTGGGAACTGTACTGCAATAATGATTGAAAAAGACTTTAATACTAAAGTGCTTTCAGATGATTATTTCTCTTCAGGCACTTCAGAGGAAACGGACGTTTCTTCAGGAGAAAGTCTTATTTCTTCAGAAGAGACATCCGTCATTACCTTTTCTAGCGCTTAGCCAGAAAAGATGCACAGCACTTGAGTGGAATCATACAGCTTAACTGGTAATTGAAACTCACTAAAAAAAGAGGCTAATTGAAAACTTGTGCGCGAATGAGGAAAAAGGGGCGTTACATCATCTCAACCAATCAGCAGGAAGGAGGACAGACATTGGCTGAATTTGAGTGACGTGTCAGTTGCTTGGCAGTCCACGAATACTCCAACCATGAGTAAAAAACCACGAATAGTCAATGGCCTACTGTATGGTTGAGTGATTATTTTGGTGGGGTTTATCAGTGGGTTGATCACAGTTTAAAGGATTTAGCACATATCCAGTCCTAAGGGAAGAATTCATTACATGTAATAAACAGTTGATCACTTTTAATGATATTTGTTTCAAGAAACAACTGGATGAACTGGATCAAGTGCAAAGGTGGATAATTGATGAGGAAATTAATGAGATTAGTTCTGTATTTTGAATGGAGCTAAAACACTCATATTGAGGATATGCTGGTGTTATGTTATTATTATTATTTACTTAGTTATTGAAATACCAGTCTTAAAATTTAAGATTTTTTGCCTGATATTTTCAATTTTAACATTAAAAAAGTTCATAAAGTTGTCTCTGTTATAAATTGATGGTTTACACATTTTGTTCATGATTTTATTCCTAGTTAATTCTGCATAAATATTAAATAAGTATTTCTGATTATTTTGTTATTTTCTATTATATTTGATAAATATTCTGCTCCAGCAGCACTAAGAGCTTTTCTGTAATTAACAAGACTCTCCTTCTATTCTATTTGGAAAACCAGTAATGTAGTTTGCTGCCATTCTTGTTCTAATTTGCGGGTTTTCTGCTTTAGTGGGTGTGTTTCATCGTTATATCAGGAGGACAATTCCTTCTCTCTGATTGGTTTTCTTTAAAGAGGATCTACATTATCTAGCGTACGGTGTAAATTTGACTCAAAGCTGGCTTGACTCAAAGGTGACTTGATCGAGTTATAAGGGGTCTGATGGTGAGCCAATCATAGTTGATAATTCTGGAAGATTATTTATGAAACTTTACAGACGTTGATGTAAAAGTGTCGCTGAATGCGATAACATGGCAAGGTGTAAATATTAATACTAATAAGAGGCATGTAAGTGAGATAAGATAACGATGACGTCACTGCTGTGAAAATAAGTCCAGATCCCAGTTCAGCATTGAGCAGGAGTTGAGAGTTCAGTGTCGTGCTTTTAAACCAGCTTCGAAAAGCTGTGCACTGTGAAACCTGCTCATTATAGCCATTAATCTGGACTTATTCATTTTGACAAAAAAAAAAAAAAAAATACAAATTGTTTTATTCATTTTTGTTTTGTAGGTTAAAGTGTTTTATATATTGTGCTCTTAAATTAATATTGCTGATCAGTTTGAATTTATTTTATTTTATTTTATTTTTAAGGATCCTTTTTTATTTCAGGCAAATTGATGCACCCTGCTTCAAAAAGCTGTGCTTTTTAAACAAAAAGACTAAAAAAGTGTGAATAAAGTTATTCTTTGTTGGAAGTCGATCTATAGTTCTTCTTTTTTTGTATTCATAATGTTAATAAGGACACAGTGTTATGCAGAGGATTACTTATAACAATTTTTAGACAAAAAACACTATTTATATTGGGGGGGCATGAAATGTTTTTTCTTCTTCCTGGGGGAGCGCAACAGAAAATAATTGAAAAGCACTGGTTAGGAGGGATGATGCAGCTACCTCCCATTGCCTATCTCCCAACATCCCGACTCCCTGGCCTCCCATTGGCTAGGAGGATGACGTTGCTCCCTCCCATTGGCTATTATGGATCTGAATCTACCATGATGCTTTTGGTGTAAAGGATAGAGTTACTATTGTTCCATGCTTTATTTCTTGACTCGGGCTTTTAACCTTCCATAAACATTTGTAAGATTATAACTCTGCTAAGACATGGTCAACACACGTGCACACACACACACACACACACACACACACACACACACACACACACACACACAGAAGCTTCATTTAATGCTACATATTCATTGGGTTTAATCCATGTTTCTGTTAAAAACACAAACTCTTGATCAATAATGATTTCATTAACAATTAAAACTTCAGATGTAAGAGATCTAACATTTAATAACCCTGTCTTTAGATAAAAGGTGCAGGCTAGATTCAATATTATTTACATGTAAGTTAATAAGATTAATTAAACAAACTCTGAGAGTTCTTACACTTTTGCTTAATTTGGGAAACAGACACAGTCTCTATAGCATTGAACTTGACCTTGAGTGATGACTCTGCAAAGTTAGCAGACACTTGGAATAGCTTGTTTGTCTGCTCTCTGGCTTTGGCTCTGGATAGTCATTGTGTCCTGTGATTAGACTATGTGCTATGCCATAAGAAATGAGAGCAGCACCTTCCCGAGTTGCATGTTTACCCTCAAAAGTGCTCCAATTGCCTAAAAAGCACACTTAATTGTAGGAACACCACTTAGACATTCAGCAGTTCAGCGACCATAGCCTGCTGTAAGCTACATCACCACATCATATTGGGATGGGGAGAGAGTACATTACATCAATAAACATTGCATTCACTAATTTCCACTCCTCTATAAAATGATTCTTAGTAGCCTCTGACTGAGTAAGGCGTATGCCATTAACTGCATCATGTATCACTATTCTAGAGAGTCTGTGTGTCACCTGCTATATCCGGCGCTCTGGCTCCCGGGATGCAACGAACAAATGCTGCTGGTGCCGCTAAAGGACCAGATAATTTCACATTTCTTAAAATAAAGCTTCCTATAACCAGAGCTCTTTCAGGTTTCTCAGTGGGTGTCTCACCAGGAGCACCACTCATCTGCATTTCATGTGTCGAACAGGTTTGCTCTCCTAAAGGCAGATAAGTGGTGCTTCTGTGAGTGAGCCTTGGGATTACGGGTTACTATTTCTACCCAAGGAACCCAGACTTCCTGCTTTAGGAACAACGCTATTATCGCTCTCATTATTCCGGTCTAAACTCTGGATGCGCATTTATAAAACTACAGTCTTCTCTGTCCAAGAGCTACCTAGTACACACCTATCACAGATGACGTTATCAGTAATGACAGAGATAGAGAGCTAAACATCCAGCATGCAACACATTGAACAGGCTGGGTAGTCGCCATGATGCTAAAATACCTTATCCAACCTTGTGGATAGTAGCAGGATGCTGTTGATTCCCTCTGCATGCCACTTTAAAGTTGTGAATAATTGCTGTTTGAAGAAAACAAAATAAAATTATAACTTATAAATCATAAATTATAATTAAAAATAACTAAAACTACTTCAAATGAAAAGACAAAGTAAAACAGTGAAATTAAAATTAATTTCCTGTAATTAGTAAGGGAAAGCTAGCTTAAACTGCCAAAAGCAGTTTCCGTCACGCGATTTGAAAACAGGAACTGACCTTGCACTACATCATTGACAAAAACATGAGCTCGAGAGCGGAACCTTGTATTCTGAGCTGAAATAACTGAGTTGGTGGTGTGTGATTATGGGGTGATGTGTATGATTATGGTAGTGTGATTATGATGGTGTGAGTGATTTATGGGGTGGTGTGTGTGTGTGTGTGTGTGTGTGTGTGTGTGTGTGTGTGTGTGTGTGTGTTTATGCTGGTGTTAGTGTGTGATTATAGTGGTGTAATTTAGTAATAATAGTGGATTGTTGACTGATTATGATAGTGTGAGTGATTTTTGGGACAATGTGTAGTGGATGATTATGCTGGTGCGAGTGATTATGGGGGTAATGTGGGTGTGATGATGGTGGTGTGAGTTATTATTCCTCTGCTTTCTGATTCTGGTGATCTGTTTTGGTGTGCTGATGCTGGCTGGAGTCCTCATCTTGAAAGCCCCTCGTTTCTGTTGATGAAGTTCTAACTAGATCCAGATATGCACTAACATACTGTGAAGATAACTTTTCATTGCTGGTGATATTAACTCTTTACTGCACAATTATTTTGACTTAAAATTGTATAACCAGCCAGATTACATTTTCATTTTGGTCTGTAATGACTCTGAAAACTCTTACATGGTTTGTATCTTTATGGTTTCACCCAAATGAAGATGGGGTTCCTCTCAAGGTTTCATCCACGCAACTACAGAGGGAGTTTTTCTTTGCAATCGTCGCCATGGGTGATGCTCATTAGTGATGTGTAGAGGCTATAGGAAATGTTGAAATTATTTTATACATTGTAAGTCCCTACCTTCACTGTTTTACTGTATGAAGCTGCTTTGCAACAATTTAAATTGTAAAAAGCGGTACAGAAATAAAAAGGAATTGAATTATGGGGACAGTATGTGTAATTGTGATGGTGTGATTGATTATGGAATGGTGTGTGTCTGATTATGATGGTGTGAGGGATTATGGGGTGGTGTTAGTATGTGATTATGATGTTGTTACTGAGTGATTATGTTGGTGATTGGTGTTTTTGGGGTGGTGTGTGATGTTATAATGGTTTTGCATAATTGTTGTGTGTGTGTGTGTGTGTGTGTGATTACAATATTGTGTGTGATTGTGGGGTGGGGTGTGTGTGATTATACTGGTTTAGTGTGAGGATTGTGTGAGTGATTATTCTGGTGGACTGTGTGACAGTGATGGTGTGAGTGATTATGGGGGTAATATGCGTGTGAGTGGTGTGTGTGATTACGCTGGTGATTGATGTTTCTAGGATGGTGTATGTGGTTATGATGGTTTGTGTAATTATGGTGTGTGAGTAAGTGAGTAAATGAGTGAGTGAGTGAGTGAGTGAGTGAGTGATTATGGTGATGGAGTGTTCTCCTCCTTTGGGCTTTTTCCATTTTTCAGGGGGTTGCCACAGCGAATCATTTGATTGGCATGTTTGATTTGGCATATGTTTTTACATTGGATGACCTTCCTGACACAACCAAGGGAGCAAGGGACAGAAACACGTTGATAGCAATGTGGCTACTCTTGACGAAAGTCAGCAATGGTTCTTTTACATGAACCTCTCACCATAGACAGTGAGAGACAGGGCTGGGCTTTGATAACCCAGTTAGCTGCACTGGGGGGACGGTGTCAACCTTGTGGAGAGTGGGACTCGAACCCCCAACCGTAGGATCAGCGATCTAGCTCCCTTTACCACCAGGCCACCACTTCCCCTGTGTGTGATTCTCATATTGTATGTGATTGTGGGGTGGTGTGTGCGTGCGTGTGCGTGTGCGTGCGTGTGCGTGCGTGTGTGTGTGTGTGTGTGTGTGTGTGTGTGAGAGAGATTATGCTGGTGGTGTATGTGATTATTATGGCGTGAGTGATTATGCTGGTGGACTGTGTGACAGTGATGGTGTGAGTGGTTATATTATATATGAAATGTCAGTGCTGTTGAATGTGTGCTGTGTTTGTGGAACTTTAATTATGACACTCATTAAAACAATAAACTTTTACATCAGTGAAATAACTCCCTACCCCATCCCCATCCCCTTACCCTCCCCCTCCCACATTCCCTTTCCCCTTTCCCTCCTGAGCAACAGGGAGGCTTTAAGGACAGAAGTGAACTTTTGAACTCTCTCTCTCTCTCTCTCGCACAGACACACCCACCAGAGGAGGATTAGCGGTCGTGTACGAGATCGCACCGCCTTCTGTTGTGTGGGAGAGAGAGAGAGAGAGAGAGAGAGACCGCGGAAACACTCCTTTTTCCTCCACTTAAATCTAGTTAAAAAAAAGTACAAGATCGAGAGAACATAAATCAGAGCCGCAGCGAAAGTGAGAGTTGGAACTGAGTCCAGGATTAAAATGTCTAAACGGAACTACACCGGAGTTTATCACTGGATTTCTCAGGAAAACTTTGAATCCTATCTGGCTGCTTTAGGTAAGAGTGCCATCATCCCATCTCCATTTTAACAACAAACATTATCTACAGTTCTGTTGGAGTGATTATATATCAACATCACGTGTTCATTTACCAACCCAAATCTGATCTAATTAACACTGATCATTAACGATCACCTCAATAACACTGAACTCATTGAACACTTCAACACAGCTCACTAACACTCAGCTCATTATCATTCCAACACTCAGCTCAGTAACACATAATTCATTCGTATTCAGCTCATTTACACTCCAACACAGCTCACCAACACTCAGCTCATTAACACAGGACTAATTAATACTCAGCTCATTAACAATCCAGCACTCAGCTCATTAACACTGAACTCATTAACACTGAAGTCATGAACACATCTCATTCATACTCAGCTCATTTACACTCCAACACAGCTCACCAACACTCAGCTCATTAACACAGGACTAATTAATACTCAGCTCATTAACAATCCAGCACTCAGCTCATTAACACTGAACTCATTAACACTGAAGTCATGAACACATCTCATTCATACTCAGCTCATTTACACTCCAACACAGCTCACCAACACTCAGCTCATTAACACAGAGCTCGTTAACACCCAGCTCATTTACACTCCAGCACTCAGCTCAGTCACACACTTCAACACTCAGATCATTAATTCTGAACTCATTAACATTCCAACACTCAGCTAGATCTCATTAACACTCCAGTGCTCAACTCATTAACCCTGAATTCATTAACTCTCAGCTCATTAAAATACAGAGCTCATTAATACTCAGCTCATTCATACCCAAGCACTCAGCTCATTTACTCTGAATTCATGAACACTCAGCTCATTAAGACTCATCTCATTAACACTCCAGCATTCAGCTCAGTCACACTGATCTCATTAACAACTTCAACACTCAGCTCATTAACTCTGAACTCATTAACAGTCAGCTCATTTACACTCATCTCATTAACACTCCCGCACTCAGCTCATTAACCATTAACTTATTAACACTCAGCTCATTAACTCTGGTCTCATTAACACTGAACTCATCAAAACAGAGCTCATTAATACTCAGCTCATTAACACTCCAGCACTCAGCTCTCACACTGATATTATTTTCACTTCAACACTAAGCTCATTAACTCTGCTCTCATTAACATAAAGCTCATTAACACTCAGCTCATTAACACTTCACCAATAAGTTTATTAACACCGATCTCATTAACACTGGTCCCATCCAGGGGGAGTTAAACTCCTGGTCGCTTCACGCTATGGAAACCGGGGATAAGCACCGGCCTGATGAGCCACAAGGCTCAGGTGTAAAAACCCAACAGACTTTACCTACCTACCTACCTCATTAACACTCCAACCCTCAGTTCATTAACACTGATCTCGTTAACACTCCAACGCTCAGTTCATGATCTCATTTACATTCCAACCCTCAGCTCATTAACGAATATCTCATTAACACTCTAAAACATACACTTACAAGAACACTTCTCGATCAATACTTATGGATATGAGAGCATTTGTCTTGTATCGATGTTTTAAGTGATGGCATGCTATTTGTGTATTGAATAGAAATCATTTCTAGTGTGTGTATGTGTGTGGTAGACATTAACATTGCATTGAGGAAGGTGGTGTGTTTGCTGAAACCCAGTAAACACATCGAACATGATCTGAATTCTGGACACATGAAGATTAAGACTGTTACAACGTTTAAGAATTTCGACATGGACTTCATTCTTGGACAGGAGTTCACTGAAGATCTGGGGCCTGTAGATGGCAGGAAGTGCCAGGTAAGGGCATAGTAGTGCTTACAGCTTCATTGAAAATACATTAAATTAACATGGATTATAACACCTTAAAGCAGTGCTTCTCAATTACAGTCGGGCCCCAACATACGAAGACCCCTGTGTACAAAATCACCTCTTCTTCTTCTTCTTCTTTTTCTTTCGGCTGTTCCCTTCAGGGGTCGCCACAGCAAATGATCTGCCTCCATCTCTCCCTATCCTCTGCATCTTCTACTCTTACTCCAACGACCTTCATGTCCGCCTTCACCACATCCATAAATCTTCTCTTTGGTCTTCCTCTGGGCCTTCTGCTTGGTAGTTCCAACCTCAGCATCCTACTACCAATATACTCACTATCCCTCCTCTGTACATGTCCAAACCATCTCAATCTAGCCTCTCTGACTTTGTCTCCAAAACATCTAACATGTGCTGTCCCTCTGATGTACGCGTTTCTGATCCTATCCATCCTCGTTACTCCCAAAGAGAACCTCAACATTTTCATCTCTGCTACCTCCAACTCTGATTCCTGTCTTTTCCCCAGGGCCACTGTCTCTAAACCATACAACATCGCTGGCCTCATCACCGTCTTGTACACTTTTCCCTTCATTCTTGCCGATACTCTCCTATCACACATCACACCGGACACTTTTCTCCATCCATTCCAACCAGCCTGCACACGCTTCTTCACCTCTTTTCCGCACTCTCCGTTGCTCTGGATTGTTGAGCCTAAGTACTTAAAATCCTCCACCTTCTTTATCTCTTCCCCCTGTAACCTCACCGTTCCTCTTGGGTCCTTGTCGTTCACACACATGTATTCTGTCTTACTGAGACTAACCTTCATTCCCCTCCTTTCCATGGCATACCTCCACCTCTCTAGATTTTCCTCCACTTGTTCTCTGCTCTCACTACAGATCACGATGTCATCTGCAAACATCATAGTCCATGGAGATTCTTGTCTCACCTCGTCTGTCAGCCTGTCCATCACCATAGCAAACAAGAAGGGGCTGAGAGCTGACCCTTGATGCAGTCCCACCTCCACCTTGAACTCCTCTGTTACACCGACAGCACACCTCACCACTGTTTTACATCTCTCATACATGTCCTGCACCACTCTAACATACTTCTCTGCCACTCCAGATTTCCTCATACAATACCACAGTTCTTCTCTCGGCACCCTGTCATATGGTTTCTCCAGATCCACAAAGGCATAATGCAGCTCCTTCTGACCTTCTCTGTACTTCTCTATTAACATCCTCAAAGCAAACACTGCATTTGTGGTGCTCTTTCTTGGCATGAAACCAAACTGTTGTTCACAAATGCTGACCTCGCCCTTAGTCTAGCTTCCACTATACTTTCCCATAACTTCATTGTATGGCTCATCAACTTTATCCTTCTGTTGTTGCCACAACTCTGTACATCTCCTTCTTAAAAATGGGCACAAGCACACTTTTCCTCCATTCCTCCGGCATCTGCTCACTTTCTAAGACCTTGTTGAATATTCTTGTCAGAAAATCTACTGCTACGTCCCCATGACACTTCCATACCTCAACTGGTATGTCATCAGGGCCAACTGCCTTTCCACTCTTCATCCTCTTCAATGCCCTCCTCACTTCTCCCTTACTAATCTTTGCTACTTCCTGGTCCTCAACGGTCACCCCTTCTACTCTTTTTTCTCTCTCATTTTCCTCATTCATCAGCTCTTCGAAGTACTCTTTCCATCTTCCCAGCACACTTCTGTCATCAGTCAATACATTTCCCTCTCTGTCCTTAATCACTCTAACTTGCACGTCTTTCCCATCTCTATTTCTCTGCTGTGTTAACCTGTATAAATCATTTTCTCCCTCCTTACTGTCCAACCTATCATACAAGTCATCATACACCCTCTGTTTGGCCTTTCACACCACTACTTTCGCCTTACGCTGTGTCTCCCTGTACTCCTGTTTAGTCTGTTCAGTCCTCTCAATGTCCCACTTCTTCTTAGCTAACCTCTTCCTTTGTACACACTCCTGCACTTCCTCATTCCACCACCAAGTTTCCTTATCTACTTTCCTTCCAGAGAACACACCAAGTACTCTCCTACCGGTCTCTTTGATCACATTGGCTGTGGTTGTCCAGTCATCTGGAAGCACTTTCTGACCACTCAAAGCCTGTTTAAACTCCTCCTTGAAGACAACACGACACTCTTCCTTTTTCAGCTTCCACCACTTTGTCTTCTGCTCTGCCTTTGCCTTTTTCACCTTCCTCACCATCAGAGTCATCCTGCACACCACCATCCTATGCTGTTTGGCAACACTCTCACCCACTACTACTTTGCAGTCACTGACTTCCTTCAAATTACATCGCCTACACAAGATGTAGTCTACCTGTGTGCTCTTACCTCCGCTTTCATAAGTCACCCTATGCTCCTGTTTCTTCTTGAAGAAAGTATTTACCACAGCCATTTCCATCCTTTTTGCAAAATCGATCAACATCTGTCCTTCTGTGTTCCTGTCCTGGATACCAAACCTGCCCATCACTTCCTCGTCTCCTCTGTTGCCTGCACCAACATGTCCATTGAAGTCTGCCCCAATGACCACCCTTTCACCTCTGGGGGTACGCTGCATCACTTCATCTACGTCACTCCAGAATCTCTCCTTCTCTTCTAGCTCACATCCTGCCTGTGGGGCATAAGCACTAACAACATTGACAATCACGCCTTCAATTTCTAATTTGAGACTCATCACTCTGTCTGACACTATTTTCACTTCTAGAACATTCCTGACAAACTCCTCCTTCAAGATGACTCCGACTCCATTTCTCTTCCCATCCACCCCATGATAAAACAGCTTAAACCCTGCTCCTAAGCTTTTAGCTTTGCTACCTTTCCACCTGGTCTCCTGAACACACAGTATATCCACCTTCCTCCTCTGCATCATGTCAGCCAGCTCTCTACCTTTTCTTTGCATAGTTCCAACATTCAAAGTCCCTACTCTCAGTCCTAGGCTCACGCCTTTCCTCTTCTCTCTCTGCCTAAGGACACGCCTCCCGCCTCTCCTTCTTCGATGTCTTCGACCAACAGTAGTCCAATTTCCATCAGCACCCTGTTGGTTGACAGCACTGATGGCGGTCGTTATTAACCCGGGCCTCGACCGATCCAGTATGAGTTTTGTTTTGACCATTTGCATTTTTAATGAGGCAGAAATCACCGTGTGTACAAAATCACCGGGTTAGGAAAATCATTTTCTTGAGTACTCGTCCTCGAGATACGAAACAACTCCCTCTTACGAAAAGAAATTCAAAATTCAAACGCGCCAATCAAAATTTCACACGACGCGCGAGTTGCTCTCTCATTGGCTGTCTCTCAGCATCCCGCCCCGCTGGCCTCCCAGATAGACAGAAGGAAGCTTCACTCTTTAGTTTTTAGTTTAGTTTTTTAAGTTGTTTAATTCAGTAAATGTTTAATAAATGTGGCGCATTTGAGCTCATCTGGAATTCCGATCCCTCAAGGAATCAAATTAAAGTTGAGTTTGTCAAGCAGGGAATGCGCTTTGAAGTCACGTCTTGTGGGCGTGGCCCGCAGCACGCGTGCGTGAGAGAGAGAGAGAGAGAGAAACACAGAAAGAGAGAGAAAGGGGGGGGGGATAGCGCTTTAGTTTTTAGTTTAGTTTTTAAGTTGTTTTAATTCAGTAAATGGTCAAGCAGGGAATGCGCTTTGAATTCACGTCTTGTGGGCGTGGCCGCAGCGCGGGAGAGAGCAATAAAGAGAGAGAGAGAAAAAAGAGAGAGAGAGAGAGAGGTGTGTGTGTGTGTTAATAAAAATGCTTAATAATGGTTTAATTAATAAACATGTTAATAAAATGTTTAAATGGTTTAATAAATAATTTTCTTTTACTTTGAACACATATTTCATACAAAATTGGTGTACTTTTATCATTTTTAAAGGGTTTATGGGGTTTATACAGTCCAAAAACTGGAGCCTTAGAACGAATTAGACGTTTAACATGTAAAATACAACCCCTACTTACGAAATCCCCATTCTACGTAAAGGGCTCTGGAACAGATTAATTTCGTAAGTTGGGGGCCGACTGTACAGCAAAAAAAAAACATGTTCCATGGGGTCACACGCACCCCTCCTGGCATCTCCCCACTATTTGAGAACCTTAAAGCCAAATATAAATAATTCATGTTCATTCATATCATTCACATGCCAGGGTAACGATAATTTCAAGGTAAAAGGGTAAAATCATTCAGAAGCCACCCCACGTCATTTCGGTGTCACGCCCATGCCATTCCTGTGCCACATCATGCTCGCACCATGTCCATATCATTCCTGTGCCAAGACCATGTCATTCATGGTATTCAGGCTTTATGTTCACGACACTGACATGCCATGCTTGGGTCATTCACATGCCACGTTCGGGTCATAATCTAGATACCATGTTCTTGTTATTCATGCTCCCTGTCCACATCATTCACATACAATGTTCACGCCATTCACGGGAGTTAAGGTGCACGCTGAAGTCATTCCTGCACCACGATCACGACATTAATGGCATGCCACACTTGAGACATTCACTTACCACTCACAGGGTTATTCTGTCTGTCTGTCTTTGTCTGTCATGTCATTTTCTTACCATGCTTGCTCACATGCCACATTCACATCATTTACTTGCCACATTTGGGTTGTTCACACTCTGTGCTCACGTCATTTACTCTCCACGCTCGAGTCGTTCACACGCCACGTTCACATGATTGATACGTCATATTTTCTTCAGAACTTTGTAAACATCTTATATTTGTTTATAAACTGTTCATTTACAGATAATGTAAAGTTATATATATTGTTTGTGTGTGTGTGTGTGTGTGTGTGTGTGTGTGTGCATAGACCACAGTGGACTGGGATGGAGATAAACTGGTGTGTATACAGAGAGGAGAAAAAGAAGGACGAGGGTGGACACACTGGCTGGAAGGAGACTTACTCCACCTGGTAATTTAAAATAATAACAATAATAATATAACAAATAGAAAAAAAATACTTTGAATAATGTTATTAAAACTAAATTTAAAATTTTTAAGTGTTTTAAAAATATATGTTTTTATCTTTAATTAATATTTTTTCAGGGAATAAACACTGAAGAAAAAAGTTATCATTTCAACCACATAATGCAACCAACAGTTCAACTGTACACTGAAATATTAATCAAGTCTCTCTCTCTCTCTCTCTCTCTCTCTCTCTCTCTCTCTCTCTCTCGCTCTCTCTCTCACACACACTCTCTAACACTCTCTCACACTCACTTTCTCACACACTCTCTCACATGCTCTCACTCTCTCACACACTCTGTCTCTCACTCTCTTTCACACTCTCACTCTCTCTCACACACTCTGCCTCACGCTCTCTCTCATAATTTGTCACGCTCTCTGTCACACTCTTTAACTCTCTCTCACACATTGTATCACACTCTCTCTAACACCCTCACACTCTCTCCCACTCTCTCTCTTGCACACTCTCACTCTTGCACACACTCTCTCACACTCTCCCTCTTTCATTCTCTCACGCTGTCTCTCACCCTCTCTCAATCTGTCAAACTGTCTCTCTCTCTTTCACCCTTTCTTTCATACTCTCTCACTCTCTCGCACACACTGTCTCACACTTTTTCTCACACTCTCTCTCACACACTCTGTCTCACATTCTGTTTCATACTCTCTCGCACACTCTGTCTCACTTTCTCGCACTCTCTCACACTCTTTCTTTCACACTCTGTCACTCTCTCACACTCTCTCACTCTGTCTCTCACCCTCTCTCAATCTGTCAAACTGTCTCTCTTTCACCCTTTCTTTCTCACTCTCTCTCGTGCACTCTGTCTCACACTTTTTCTCACACTATCTCTCACACACTCCGTCTCACATTCTGTTCCATACTCTCTCGCACACTCACACTCTGTCTCACTTTCTCACACTGTTTCATATTCTCTGTCACTCTCTCTCACTCTATCACGCTCTCACACTCTTTCTCACACTCTCTTTCACTATGTCTGACTCTTTCTCTCACTCTCACACTTTCTCACATTCTGTATCTCTTTCACTCTCCCACATTCTCTCTCTCACTCTCTGAACACTATCCCACATTCTCATTCTCTCTCACTCACATTCTCTATCTCTTTCTCACTCTCTCACACTCTCTCACTTTCTCTCACACTCTTTCTCAATGTCTTACATTCAAACTCCCATACACAAACTCTCACACTCTCATTCTCACTTTCTTACTCTCTCACTCTCTCACACACACACACACACACTTTTTCACTTTCACACTCTGTCTCACACTCTCACTCACATACTCTCTCCCTCTCATACATATTTTCTGTCAACACTTGCACTCATTCTCTCAAAATCTTTCGCACTCTCTCTCACTCACGCTCTCTCACTCTGTCTCACTTTCTCACACTCCTGCTCTCTCACGCCCACTCTCTCACAATCTTTCTTTCACATCCTGTCACTCTTTCCCTCACACTCTCTCACTCTTTCACTCTCTCACACTCTCACTCTATCTGAATACTCTCATGCTCTCACATTCTTTCTCATTCTCTTACATTCAAACTCTCACACACAAACTCTCACACTTTGCCTCACACTCTCACATACTCTATCCCTCTCATACATATTTTCTGTCAACACTTTCACTCACATTCTCTCACACTCTCTCCCACACACTCTGTCTCACACTTTCCCTCACACTCTGTTTCACTCTCTCTCTCTCTCTCTCTCTCACACACACACTCTCATGCTCTCTCTCACTCTGTCTCACTTTCTCGCACTCCCACTCTCTCACACCCACTCTCACACTCTTTTGCTCTCTCTGTTACTCTCATGCTCACACACTGTCACACTTTTTCTCACACTCTTTCACTCTCTCTCAAACTCTCACTCTCTCTCACTCACACTCTCACATTCTGTATATCTCTTTCACTCTCTTTCACACTCTCTCTTACTCTCTCACACTCTCACTCTCTCTGAACACTCTCTCACACTCTCATTCTCTCCCACTCTCTCTATCTCTCTTTCACTCTCTCTTTTACACCCTCTCTCACACTCTGTCACACTTTCCGTCACATTCTCACTTTATCGCTCTCTCTGACACATGCTCTCTTGCTCTCTTACAAACACACTCTCTCACACTCTCAAACTCTCACTCTCACATTATCTCTCACTCACTTTCACACCCGCCCACTCTCACACTTTCACACTCTTTCTCACGCTCTTACATTCAAACTCTCACACTTTCACACACAAACTCTCACACGTTGTCTCACACTCCCCCTCACGTTCTCGATCTCTCATTCTCTCTCACACACACACGCACACACACACACACACACTTTTTCTGTCACTTTCACACTCTGTCTCTCAAACACATGCTCTCTCCCACTCACATTCACTCTGTCTCACTCTCTCACTCACATACTCTCTCCCTCTCATACATATTTTCTGTCAACACTCTCACTCACATTCTCTCACAATCTCTCTCTCATGCTGTCTCACTTTCTCGCTCTTCCGGTGTCTCACACCCACTCTCTCACACTCTTTCTTTCACACTCTGACACTCTCTCTCATGCTCACACACTCTGTCACACTCTTTCTCACACTCTCTCCCTCTATCTGAACACTATCTCACATGCTCACATTCTCTATCTCTCTTTCACACTCTCTCACTTTCTCTCACACTCTTTCTCACTGTCTTACATTCAAACTCATACACAAACTCTCACACTCATTCTCACACTCTCACTATTTCTCACTCTCGCACACAAACACTCACACTCTGTCTCACTTTCTCACTCTCTCCCTCTCATACATATTTTCTGTCAACACTCTCTCTCATTCACGCTCTCATACTCTCGCTAACTGTCTCAATTTCTCGCACTCCCACTCACTCACACCCACTCTATAACACTCTTTCTTTCAAATCCTGTCACTCTCTCTCACGCTCACACATTGTCACTCTTTCTAACACTCTTTCACTCACTCTCTCACACTCTCTCACTCTATCTGAACACTATCTCACATGCTCTCATACTCTTTCTCATTTTCTTACATTCAAACTCTCACACACAAATTCTCACACTCTCATTCTCACACTCATACTATTTCTCGCTCTCACACACAAACGCTCACATTCTGCCTCACACTCTCCCTCACGTTCTCACTCTCGCACTCTCTCTCTCTCTCTCTCTCTCACACACACACACACACACACACACACACTTTTTCTGTCACTTTCACACTCTGTCTCTCACACACATAATCTCTCCCACTCACATTCACTCTGTCTCACTCGCTCACTCACATACTCTCTCCCTCTCATACATTTCTGTCAACACTCTCACTCACATTCTCTCACAATCTCTCTCTCACGCTGTCTCACACTCTCTCACTCACATTCTCTCACAATCTCTCTCTCACGCTGTCTCACTTTCTCACACTCCCGCTCTCTCACACCCACGCTCTCACACTTTCTTTCACACTCTGACACTCTTCTGTTCACACTCTCTTTCACTATCTCTCTCACACACTCTCACACTCTGTCACTCTCTTGCACGCTCTCTATCACACACTCTCTCTCACACGCTCTCTCACTCTCTCACACTTTCTATCACACTTTTTCTCACTCTCTTTCATTCAAACTCACACACAAACTCTCATGCTCACACTCTCACACACAAACGCTCACACTCTGCCTCACACTTTCACTCACTTTCTCACTCTCTCATTGTTTCTCTCTCTCACACACACACATACACACACACACACTTTTTCTGTCACTTTCACACACATACTCTCTGCCACTCACATTCACTCTGATTCACTCTCTCTCACTCTCTCTCTCTCCCCCACACTTTCTATCACACTCTTTCTCACTCTCTTACATTCAAACTCTCACCCTCTTATTCTCTCTCACACTCTCACTCTCTCACTATTTCTCACGCTCACACACAAACTCTCACACTCTGACTCACTTTCTCACTCTCTCATTCTCTGTCTCTCCCTCACACACAAACTTTTTTGTCACTCTCACACTCTCTCTCACACACACATTCACTCTGTCTCACTCACATACTCTCTCATACATATTTTCTGTCAAATCTCACATACTCGCGCATGCACGCACACACACACACACACACACACACACACACACACACACACACACACACACACACTGTCTCCTATACTCTCTCCTGCACTTTTTTCTTTTACAATCTCTCACTTTCTCGTTTACTCTCTCTCTCTCTCTCTCTCTCTCTCTCTCTCTCTCTCTCTCATACTCTCATTCTCTCATATATTTTTTCCACACTTTCGTTTTCTCACTTTTTTTCTCTCACACATTCTCTTTTTCTCTGTCACCCACTCTTACATACTGTCTCACACTCTTTCACTCTTTTCTGTCTCTTACTTTCTGTCTCTCTCACATTGTCTCTTGCTCTCTCTTTCTCACTCTCTCCTTCATTCCTCCATCTCTCCTCTTTGCCTGTGTGTCTCTGTCTCTCTCACTCACTCTCTATCTCCCTTTTATTCTCTCTTCCTGCTCTCTATCTCTTTCACTTCCTGTTTGTCTGCTTGTTTGGGTCTCTGTTTCTTTCTCTCTCTCTTGCTCCCTCTTTCTCCCCATCTTTAGGAGTTGCGTGTGAGTAATGTGGTGGCTAAGCAGGTTTTTAAGAAAGCAGAGTGAGAGGTGGTTGCTGGGACGGCAGGTTCACACCGCTGAAAGAAATGAGGCTAGATGAGCATCGGATCTGTAAACAGCAGAAACCAGACCCTTTATTAATCTCTATTATTTTAATCTGTCTAATAGATCTGGTTGATTTTAGAGGTAGTGAAAACCGAGGAACCGGACAGTCTCTACACTCCCACTATTAGTGTGGGGACATCTGTTTATGCCGTGTCACATGACAGTGTTTATCTTCTTCGTTCTGTATCAGTGCTGCTATGCGAACATTGAGGGGGGAAACCCCAGAGTGAGTTAAATGGCCTCTGCACCAGACTCACAGAATAAAGGAGCTTCGATCTGAGCTGTAGTTCTGCAGTTTGTCCACTTGGGGCAGCAGTGTGCTGTGGATTTTTTTTAGTACAATCCTCCTCAGTTCTTTTATGTCTTTATCAGTTCATTCTCACCATGATTTACTGATTTATTCCCTGTCATGTACTGAATGAATAAAAAGGTTAGATCAAGGATTTCTTTGTTTGTGGTATTTTCACTGATCTATATTATAGTTTTACCAAAACTGATGTATGATTAAGAGCAGCTTGAGGATTTCACTCATAGTTTCTGCATGACCCAGTCTGATGATGGACTTTAAACTCACCACCCTTTGATCTGCTGCAGAGTGGTAAGAGTTTCTACTGTTCACACTTCAGGGTTCTTCTCGGCTCTCACCATTGTAACCATCTCTGTGTTCACACCACTGACCTTCTCATCACTTGTGTAATGATCTGATTGGGGGTGGGGTTATGGATGTATGAGTTCAGTTACTCTCTGTAGTAGGGGCGGCACGGTAGTATAGTGGTTAGCTCCTACACCTCACACTAGAAAGGTCCTGGGTTTGATTCCTAGCTCAGGGGTTTGCATGTTCTCTCCCCATGTTTCCTCTGGGTAATCCCGGTTCCTCCCACAGTCCTAAAACATGCACAGTAGGTTCATTGGCTGTTCCAAATTGCCACTAGGTGTGAATGTGAGTATGGATGCTTGTGTGACTCACCCCTGTGGTGGCCTGGCAAGCTGTCCAGGGTGTACCCCACCCTCGCCCAGAGTAGATGAGATGGGTACCTCATGAGACCATAATAAAGCAAACACTTCTACGCTCAGGGTTCCCCATTGGCACATTAACAGGGTCCCTGACTGTCAATTTGGAGATCGAATTCAAAGAGAAAAAGTTTCTGTTTTTATAGATGGGGCCAAAAGTCCACCCTACTTAACTTTCCCTGGAAAAACAGTGTGCAGTGGTTTGGTAACATGTGATGACATCACCCAGGTGAGATTCAGTTGAGTTGCTTTAAACACTTTGTTGAAAATGCACTTAGTTCGGCAAAATATAATAAAGAAAACTGTATACCCCACTTTCAATTTTACTTCTTCTATTCCTTTCGGCTTTTCCCTTCAGGGGTCGCCACAGCGAATCATCTGCCTCCATCTCACCCTATCCTTTGCATCTTCTTCTCTTACACCAACGACCTTCATGTCCTCCTTCACCACATCCATGAATTGTCTCTTTGGTCTTCCTCTAGGCCTTCTGCCTGGTAGTTCCAGCCTCAGCATCCTATTACCAATATACTCACTATCGCTCCTCTGTACATGTCCAAACCATCTCACACCGGACACTTTTCTCCAACCATTCCAACCTGCTTGCACACGCTTCTTCACCTCTTTTCCACACTCTCCATTGCTCTGGATTGTTGAGCCTAAGTACTTAAAATCCTCCACCCTCCTTATCTCTGCTCCCTGTAACCTCACCGTTCCTCTTGGGTCCTTGTCATTCATGCACATGTATTCTGTCTTACTGAGGCTAATCTTCATTCCCCTCCTTTCCAGAACATACCTCCACCGCTCTAGATTTTCCTGCACTTGTTCTCTGCTCTCACTACAGATCACGATGTCATCTGCAAACATCATAGTCCATGGGGAATCTTGTCTAACCTCGTCTGTCAGCCTGTCCATCACCATAGCAAACAAGAAGGGGCTGAGAGCTGACCCTTGATGCAGTCCCACCTCCACCTTGAACTCTTCTGTCACACCGACAGCACACCTCACCACTGTCTTACATCTCTCATACATGTCCTGCACCACTCTAACATACTTCTCTGTCACTCCAGACTTCCTCATGCAAAACAGTTCTTCTCTCGGCACCCTGTCATATGCTTTCTCCAGATCCACAAAGGCACAATGCAGCTCCTTCTGACCTTCTATGTAATTCTCCATTAACAGCCTCAAGGCAAACACTGCATCTGTGGTGCTCTTTCTTGGCATGAAACCAAACTATTGTTCACAAATGCTGACCTCTGCCCTTTGTCTAGCTTCCACTATTCTTTCCCATAACTTCATCGTATGGCTCATCAACTTTATCCCTCTGTAGTTGCCACAACTCTGCACGTCTCCCTTGTTCTTAAAAATGGGCACCAGCACACTTCTCCTCCATTCCTCTGGCATCCTCTCACTCTCTAAGACCTTGTTGAATGTTCTTGTCAGAAAATCTACTGCTACCTCTCCTAGACACTTCCATACCTCCACCGGTATGTCATCAGGACCAACTGCCTTTCCATTCTTCATCCTCTTCAATGCCCTCCTCACTTCACCCTTACTAATCTTTGCTACTTTCTGGTCCTCAACAGTCACCTCTTCTACTCTTTTTTTTTCTGTCTCAATTTCCTCATTCATCAGCTCTTCAATGTACTCTTTCCATCTTCCCAGCACACTTCTGTCATCAGTCAATACATTTCCCTCTGTCATTTATCAATCTAACTTGCTGCATGTCCTTTCCATCTCTATTTCTCTTCTGTGCCAACCTGTATAAATCATTTTCTCCCTCTTTACTTTCCAACCGAGCATACAAGTCATCATACGCGCTCTGTTTGGCCATTGACACTGCTACCTTTGCCTTACGCTGTGTCTCCCTGTACTCCTGTTTACTCTCTTCGGTTTTCTCAATGTCCCACTTCTTCTTAGCTAAGCTCTTCCTTTGTACACACTCCTGCACTTCCTCATTCCACAACCAAGTCTGCTTATCTACTTTCCTTCCAGATGACACACCAAGTATTCTCCTACCTGTCTCCCTGATCACATTAGCTGTAGTTGTCCAGTCATCTGGAAGCACTTCCTGACCACCCAAAGCCTGTTTCAACTCCTCCTTGAAGACACTCTGACACTCTTCCTTTTTCAGCTTCCACCACTTTGTCTTCTGCTCTACCTTTGCCTTCTTCACCTTCCTCACCATCAGCATCATCCTGCACACCACCATCCTATGCTGCTTGGCAACACTCTCACCCGCTACTACTTTGCAGTCACTGACTTCCTTTAAATTACATCGCCTGCACAAGATGTAGTCTACCTGTGTGCTCCTACCTCCACTTTTATAAGTCACCCTATGCTCCTCTCTCTTCTTGAAGAAACTATTCACCAAAGCCATTTACATCCTTTTTGCAAAATTTACCAACATCTGTCCTTCTGCGTTCCTGTCCTGGATACCAAACCTTCTCATCACTTCCCTGTCCCCTCTGTTGCCTGCACCAATATGTCAATTGAAGTCTGCCCCAATGCCCACTCTTTCACCTCTGGGGGTACTCTGCATCACTTCAACTAACTCACTCCAGAATCTCTCCTTCTCGCTCACATCCTGTCTGTGGGGCATACGCACTAACAACATTGAACATCACACCTTCAATTCCTAACTTGAGACTCATCACTCTGTCTGACACTATTTTCACTTCTACAAACTCCTCCTTCAAGATGACTCCGACTCCATTTCTCTTCCCATCCACACCATGAAAAAACAGCTTAAACCCTGCTCCTATGCTTCTAGCCTTGCTACCTTTCCACCTGGTCTCCTGAACACACAGTATGTCCACCTTCCTCCTCTGTATCATGTCAGCCAGCTCTCTACCTTTTCCTGCCATAGTTCCAACATTCAAAGTCCCTACTTTCAGTCCTAGACTCATGCCTTTCCTGTTCTCTCTCTGGCAACGGACATGCCTCCCGCCTCTCCTTCTTCGATGTCTTCGACCAACAGTAGTCCAATTTCCATCAGCACCCTGTTGGGTGACAGTACTGATGGCGGTCATTGTTAACCCGGGTCTCGACTGATCCGGTATGTCATTCTTTCTTGTGATTCGCATATTTTATTTGACATTTGTTTTACGCCGGATGCCCTTCCTGACGCAACCCTCTGCATTTATCCGGGCTTAGGACCGGCGTGAGGGAGAGACACTGGTTTGTGCCCCCCCTCTCACGGCTGCATTCCACTTTCAATTTTACTTATCATCTCAAACTGTTAAATCCCAGAGACATGACATCATCAATCAGTCTTTGACCTCGAAACCACAAGCTCTCTCTCTCTCTCTCTCTCTCTCTCTCTCTCCCGCCCTCTCTCTCTCTCTCTCTCTCTCGCTCTCTCTCTCTCTCTCTTTCTTTGTGTGTGTGTGTGTGTGTGTGTGTGTGTGTGTGTGCGCGCATACAGGTATTTGTGTTTGTCACTTGTGATATTTTATAATGATTGTGGTTGTGATTTTTTTCCCCCCTGAGATGTTAAAGAGAAAATACACACATGCACACACAGTCTTGTGTTATTGAACGTATATAACTGACATTCGACCCTAACTGTTTGCACAGATACAACATCTGAACCGTTTGCACATACGCACCGCCACATGTTTCTAACCTGTTTAGGTCCTGTCGAAGCTCAATCCTAATACATACCTTTTACTTTCTCATCTTGCTGGATTGATGCTCTAGTGCAGGGGGTCAGGAACCTTTTTGACTAAGAGAGCCAAAAAAAAGACATATTTTAAAATCTAATCCTCTGAGAGCCATATATATATATATATATATATATATATATATATATATATATATATATATATATATATATATATATATATATATATATATATAAATATAAAGACTGAATACAACTAAATTGAAAAAGAAGACCAACAATTTTAGGGTATAATAGGACTCTAAACTTATTTTAAACGACATTGTCATAATGAACTTATTTATTAATAAGATCAGTACTTCTTACTATCAGTGCTGTAGGTGTCAGAAATAAGTGGGTACACAATGGCAGGGAAGCGACCAAGGCGCGCAGCAGGTGCACGGAGCGCGGGGAGGGTGCGGCTTTGGCTTTGAAACTATTCATCACTTCATCTCCGCTTTTTATTTACACAGTCGTGGAAATTTACATTGATCAACTCTAAAGTATACTAAATTAAGTCAGTACACACAACTCAGCCACTAAAACAGCGGGTAGACGGAGTAGAGAAGAGACAGGAGAGAGAGAGAGAGAGAGAGAGAGAGAGAGAGAGAGAGAGAGAGAGCGAGAGAAAAGGACAGATCATTAGTTCGAGGAAGGGAAAAATCAGACAGACAGACACACAGACAGGCGGGGAGAAAGAGAAACAAGCAGGCTGGAAGACAGACAGGAAGGAATGACAGGCAGACAGGCAGTGGGAAAGACAGACAGCGCCACAGACAGACAGTGAGAGAGACAGACTGACAGATAGAGGTTGCCAGCGTTTCTGGTAAATCTTGTGTTTAAGGTCAAACTCCACATCCAGTAAAATCAGATCAATAAATCATCATAAAAACACTTCACTAAACTTATCTACTCTTTAAACATGTTATTATATGCAGTTATTATTAGAAAGAAGAAATTCAAAGGTAATTTAACCAAAATAAATAATAAATAAATGTAATCATTACATTAAAACATTAAATGTGACTTGTGTTTGTAAGTCATGATAATACATTCATGTATACTTTTAAATTTAAAATCCTTAATTCCCAATATATGTTCTAATTGAAGAATAATGTCGAAAAGGACAAGTGTGTATGTGTATGTGTGTGTGTGTGTGTGTGTGTGTGTGTAAATATGAGTAAATGATTAATTTAACCAAACTATTACCCAATAATTTGCTTGAAACTGTCAGAAACACTAAACAACAAAAACAATTAGAAGAAGAAGAAGAAAGAATAATAGTAATAATCCTTTATGTATGCTGTGTGAAATGGTTTCAGGTAATCCACACCACTTTACAGCAACTATGGAATATTGGAGTTCCACTCAGGCACTAGATCAGGGGTCGAGAACCTATGGCTCGCGAGCCAGATGTGGCTGTTTTGATGACTGTATCTGGCTCTCAGATAAATCAGGTGGCCTTTCTTAACAGAATAACAAATACATAATTTCATTGTCATTTAAATAAAAATACAAAAAAACACCATCAAATAATACAAAAACAGATGAATAAATCTCACGCATTTAAATATATACATCTATTTTCAATGCCACGTCACTGGAACCCGAAGCTTGAAACTCTAATTTTATTGGATTATAACAACGGCCTCGTTCTCACACATACTAGTCCTTCTCAAAAAATTAGCATATTGTGATAAAGTTCATTATTTTCTGTAATGTACTGATAAAAATTAAACTTTCATATATTTGAGATTCATTGCACACCAACTGAAATATTTCAGGTCTTTTATTGTTTTAATACTGATGATTTTGGCAAACAGCTGATGAAAACCCAAAATTCCTATCTCAAAAAATTAGCATATCATCTTCAGGTACTCTAAACGAGCTATTAACCTAATCATCTGAATCAACCAATTAACTCTAAACACCTGCAAAAGATTCCTGAGGCTTTTAAAAACTCCCAGCCTGGTTCATTACTCAAAACCGCAATCATGGGTAAGACTGCCGACCTGACTGTTGTCCCGAAGGCCATCATTGACACCCTCAAGCAAGAGGGTAAGATACAGAAAGAAATCTCTGAGCGAATAGGCTGTTCCCAGAGTGCTCTATCAAGGCACCACAATGGGACGTCTGTGGGAAGGAAAAAGTGTGGCAGAAAACGCTGCACAACCAAAAGAGGTGACCGGACCCTGAGGAAGATTGTGGAGAAGGGCCGATTCCAGACCTTGGGGGACCTGTGTGCCGCATTCCCCAGGTCAAGCCACTTTTGAACCAGAAACAGCGGCAGAAACGCCTGACCTTGGCTACAGAGAAGCAGCACTGAACTGTTGCTCAGTGATCCAAAGTACTTTTTTTCGGATGAAAGCAAATTTTGCAGGTTGTGCTGAAAAATGAAATCTTCATTTCCATAAAGCTTTTCAGCAGATGGAAGCATGAAGTGCTCCAGAATCTCCTGATAGCTAGCTGCATTGACCCTGCCCTTGATAAAACACAGTGGACCAACACCAGCAGCTGACATGGCACCCCAGACCATCACTGACTGTGGGGACTTGACACTGGACTTCAGGCATTTTCGCATTTCCTTCTCCCCAGTCTTCCTCCAGACTCTGGCACCTTGATTTCCGAATGACATGCAAAATTTGCTTTATCTCAAATATATGAAAGTTTAATTGTTATCAGTACATTACAGAAAATAATGAACTTTATCACAATATGCTAATTTTTTGAGAACGACTAGTGTGTGTGTGTGTATATATATATATATATATATAGAGAGAGAGAGAGAGAGAGAGAGGATTTTCGGAGTAGATCCTTCCGTAGGAGAGTGCTCAATACTTTTTGGTAGAGCAAATAACAATAAAAGGACAGGACAAAGACTTTCTATTGAAACTTCATTTATCACTACAGATATATATATATATATCTCTTCTTCTCCTTTCGGCTTTTCCCTTCAGGGGTCGCCATTGATAGTGTGTATGTGTGTATGTATGTATGTATGTATGTATGTTCCCATAAATTTTCTGAACTTAATCCTAAGTAGGGTCATGGGGAAGCTGGCGCCCATCTCAGCAGAGGGCAGAGTTTCCCCTGGACCACTCGCCAGGACATCACAGGGCAGAAACACGTTGATGGCTTTGTAGCTTCTCTTGATGAAAGTCAGTGATGGTTCTTTTACATGAACCTCTCGACATAGACAGTGTGAGACACGGCAGAAATATGCACTGTATATGTATGTATGTATGTATTATATCTATCTGTTTTTCTTTATCTTTGTCTCTATTTGGTCTGCCTTTCCCTGTCTATCTCTCTATCTGTCTCACTCTCTTTGTCTTTCTCTTGAGCTTTTACTCTTTTGCCAAATCAAACAAACCTGTTTTTGGTGACTTTTAAACCCTTGTCCTCTCCCTTGTCTCATTTGAAATCAAGCTTTTCGAAGAACAATGGTCGGATTACAGCTGATACTGAGGTCAGTGAACATAAACTTAAGAATTTATTCTGATTCCTTTCTTTTTATTTTAGACCCATATGAAACTAATAAATAAAAATATAGAGAATATATATTTGAAGTTAGTCTCTGTCTGCTGTGCCAGTGTGTTACTGTTGAGGACCAGAGCAGCCACGTACTCCTGGCGTTTGCATGGGAATTTATTCTACTTTTAGTGATGCTTTGAGACACCGACTCTGAATTTCTTGTTTTTGGATAGGTGTATAGACACACATTCCTGATCATACACGTTCCTAAACCCCTAGTGCTAGAAAAGTGTAATAGCAGGTTAACTCACACGTAGCTATAAAATCACTTTCTCTAATTTCTTAAATAAACAGCTTGTAGGTGTATTGTAAAGTGTTTTCAGAGGGTGAAGGCGATCACATGCTCCTGAGATGCATTATATTAGCTTTCTCTTGAATCTCCTGTTCGATACAATGTTGCTTTATTTGGCACAGCAGGTAAATATTTGCCCCTGCCTCTGGAGCTTATTGGCGCCCACTACAGGCCGCTGTCGCTTTTCTGTTGCAATATGTGGGAGCTGGAATACTGGTCAAGGGACAGTTTATCATAAATGGCATATTGGGGGCATTTCTTGTTATGAGTTCAGTCATACATAACAAGAGAGAGTAAGAATGTTTGAGATTGTTCCACATCCATCGCGTACAGCCCCATTTACAAATTTAAAAACTACCAATGAATCTGTTCTGTGCATGACCAATCCACATAGTACGGACACTCCTGCCTTCTTTCAGACAACAGAAAATATGAAAAAAAAAAATTAACTTTAACAACAATGAAGTAGAGATACAGCTGCAGAAAGTAAAATAAAATCCAAAATACAGCTGGGGGTGGGGGGTGGTAATGTATATTAGTACAGTACAGTTGCTTTATTCCACAGCTTCTGAGTACATTCATTAAACCCATAGGGTAAAATCCCTTCATTTTATTAGTGTCGTGTTGATAGAGTATGATAATGTGGGGAGTAATGTGAGGTAATGTTGGGGTGTAATGGGGTATGTTGTGGTATATTATTGTGGTTTTAGTTCAGAGACACACAGACAGAGTTCTGGGGTCTGATGTAATGGTGCAATGACATTGGAGTGAGATGGGGTATATGATGTCAGGGTGTGATGTAATGATGCCTGGGTGTAGTGTGTAGTGATGTCGGGGTGTAATGTTGGTGTATAATTTTGGGTTATGGTGAAGAGATGGGGTGTGGTGAAGTGATGTCGGGTGTAATGTTGGTCTATTTATGATGTCATTACGATGTCACTGTGGCCATATGTATTATCACAGCGGTGTATATAATCATGGATTCTGTTTGTCCTGCAGCGTGTTGAGTGTGTGTTTAAGTGTGTGTGTGTGTAAAACTACGATGTACGGTCAGGTTCAGTCTCCTCTGTATCCAAAGCCCTACCCCGTTAATGTCCATCAGAAGTGGAATCTGGAAGTTCCACCTGGTTACCAACTTCAAATCACCTTTGATTACCTGGACATAGAACCTTCATTAAACTGCTTCTACGACTCTCTCACGGTAAGTGTGGGGCTGCATCATCATCTATCATCTTTATCAGCACCACATTGATCATCAATACCATTACAAAGATTACCATCATCACCATAATCATCATGATTATGGTCATCACCACCGTCACCATCATCATCATCACCACAACCATCATTTTCGTTATCATCACCATACAACCACCACCACTCCAACCACCATAATCATCATCACCACCACCACCATCATCTTGATCATTATCATCACTACCACCATTATCGTCATCATTATAATCAGCATCACAAGCACCATCATTATCATAATTTCCACTATTACAATGATCACAATGACCACCATCATCTTCATCATGATCACAACGACCACCATCATCTTCATCATGATTACAACCAGCACCATAAACTTCATTATCATCCTCGCCCCAATAACAGACTTCATCTTTATCATTCTCATCACCATCATCATCCATCCATCATCATTAATATTACAATGATTAACATAAAATTATTATTATTATCATCATCATAACCACCCCGTCATCATCATCAGGATCAGATGCCATTCCTTCCTCACAAATGACCCGTGAAAGGCCTTCTGTCTTGTGTAAAGTGACTTCACTTTGCATAATCATCATCATCAGCTGTGTGATGGAACATAGGACTGTTAAGGGTCAGATGAGGCTGCTTGTGCACATTTGTGTTCAAAAAGAGATGACTTTATCATCATCATCACAGCCATCTTCACCATCATCATCATCATCATCATCATCGTCATTGCCATTATTATTGTCACCACAAATCATCATACCCACCCCTTCATCATCATCATCATCATCATCATCATCATCATCATCACCATCATCATCATCATCATCACATAATCAAAGTCTCATCATCATCATCGTCATCATCATCACCACCACAGTCATCAAAGTCTCATCATCATCATCAACATCATCATCACCACTACAGTAATCAAAGTCTCATCATCATCATCATCATCATCATCATCATCATCACCACCACAGTAATCAAAGTCTCATCATCAACATCATCATCACCATGACAGTAATCAAAGTCTCATCATCATCATGATCATAATCATCATTATCATCATCATCTTCTTCATCATCATCATCATCACCACCACAGTAAGCAAAGTCTCATCATCATCATCATCATCATCATCACCACCACAGTAATCAAAGTCTCATCATCATCACCATCATCATTACCATCATCATCATCATCATCATCATCATCATCATCATCATCATCATCATCATCATCTTCATCATCATCACCACCACAGTAATCAAAGTCTCATCATCACCATCATCATCATCATCTTCATCTTCATCATCATCACCACCACAGTAATCAAAGTCTCATCATCAACATCATCACCATCATCATCTTCATCTTCATCATCATCACCACCACAGTAATCAAAGTCTCATCATCATCATCATCATCATCATCACCATCATCATCATCATCACATTATCATCACCACCACAGTAATCAAAGTCTCATCATCATCATCATCATCACATCATCACATTCATCATAGCCATCCCATCCACAGTAATCAAAGTCTCATCACCATCATCATCATCTTCATCATCACCACAGTAATCAAAATCTCATCATCATCATCATGATTGTCATCACCATCATTATCACCACTACATTCATCATAGCCATACCATGATCATCATCATCATCATCATCATCATCATCATCACAATCATCATAACCACGCCATCATCATCATCATCATCATTATCATCATCATCACCACCACATTCATCATAGCCATCCCATCATCATCATCATCATCATCATCATTGTCGCATTGTCACATTCATCATAGCCGTCATCATCATCACCACCACATTCATCATCATCATCATCATCATCATCATCATAGTCGTCTTCATCGTCGTCATCATCGTCATCATTGTCATCACCATCATTATCACCACCACATTCATCATCATCATCATCATCATCATCACAGTAATCAAAGTTTCATCGTCATCATCATCACCACAGTAATCATCATCGTCATCATCATCATCGTTATCGTCATCGTCGTTATCATCATCACTATCACCACCACATTCATCATAGCCATCCCATCATCATCATCATCATCATCATCGTTATCGTCATCGTCATCGTCGTTATCATCATCATCACCATCACTATCACCACCACATTCATCATAGCCATCCCATCATCATCATCATCACCATCGTCGTTATCATCATCACCATCACTATCACCACCACATTCATCATAGCCGTCCCATCATCATCATCATCATCATCATCATCATCACCATCACCATCACTATCACCACCACATTCATCATAGCCATCCCATCATCATCATCATCATCATCATCACCACCACCACCTCAGTAATCAAAATCTCATCATCATCATCATCATCATCAACACAGTTATCACCCCACCACCATCACTCCTACCACAGTTATCATAGCCATCCCACCTCCATAGCCACCACCATCATTATCACTATTATAGTCATCGTAGCCACCCCATCATCATTATTACCACCACAATCATCATAGCCATCCCATCATTATCATCATCATCATCACCACCATCATCGCGAGCGTCATCCACATCGCCGCCCCACCACCATAGCCACCACCGCAATTATCATCTCCACCCCACCCCCATAGCTACCACCACAGTTATCATAGCCACCCCACCACCATAGCCACATCATCATTATCACCATCACAGTTGTCATTATCATCACCATCATTATCACCACCACAGTTATCATGGCCACCACCATCTTCTCTAATCTCCTGTAGTCTGATTGGATGAGATGTCATCTGAGAGCAGTATTGATGAATCTACTACTAATAATATAATATTTCACTGATAATTTCTCCAGGCTTAAAAGTCCAATGAATAGTCTAAATATAGTAGAAAATACCATAATTTGCATGTCCTCACTTTGAACGATTTTCTGACTGATTCCACTACATTTCTTATTTCATGAAGTTCTTATTTCGTTCAGAAATTTATCCACAAAATCCATCCCCTCCATTGACCTCTGTGTGAAAATAAAAAGATTCACGTCCTCATTACATCAAACTGTCAAATGGTGATGCTGGACTTAACACTGCTCCTCACTAAGAGAGGATATGATTCAAGAAATCTGCTTAAGTCAAGCTTAGTAGAGACATGCCTCTGTTGCAGATAAACTCTGCCCTGTGTGCAACACCCTTGGAACTTTGCCCTGAATACAGACCTCATGAGTTCTGTATTCTAGAACCTTGTAGATATGAACACTATCGCAATTTGGTGTGTGCGGGGTAACTTTGTTCTCTCTTTCATAAGGTTATGCATGGTAAGAAAGTCTTGGGGAAGTTCTGTGGCCAGAATTCAACTGATCCCCATCATCCAGGCAAGAAGCTCATTGTATCACCTAGCAACCATCTCCAGCTGGTGTTTGTGACAGATAAATCAAATGCAGAGACACATCAGTATCTTGGTTTCTCTGCCTTTTACCGGGCTGTTGGTAAGAAAGAAGCACCTGTTATTTAAATGTTTTTTTTATGATTTCTTTGGAAATTCATACAGAATCAATAAATATTATTTGAACCATTCACACCAAGATTGCAGTCAACCATCTTTATTGACTCACACCTGCACAGTCACGCCTGAATGAACTCATGCCTGGATTAACTTATGCCTGTACTGATTGCAGTACTGATTTATACTGATTTTATCACATATACAGCTGTCCTAACTTGCAGTTGCACTGACTCATGAATGCACTCAGTCATACCTGTCCTGATTTTATGTACTGCATTTGTACTATCTCATGTATGTACTTCTTTTACCTGTACTAACTCCATCTGTACCTGTATGAAAAACACTTACTGTACACCGGTTTCCTATTGTATCACAATGTACCTATTATGAATTGTACCTGTACTGACTCCCGTCTTTGTGGTTTGGTTTTCAGATATAGATGAATGCTTGACTCCCAGTTTAGACGATTCAGAACCACGTTGTAGTCAGATTTGCCTCAACACTCTTGGCTCGTACCTATGTACTTGTAACCATGGTTACAAGCTGCGGGCAGATCAACGTACTTGCATGTGTAAGTGTTCATATTGACAACACACACACGTACACAACTGCCCCAAAATTTTCACTCTCTTTTCACCCTCTCCACTTTCTGATACTGAAACGTGGATTACTCCACAGAACTTGGTGACACCACCTGTCCTCTGACAGTCTGCAATTTAGAGTTGGAGCCATAAATTGCTTCAGACCTCCTGCACTCTTAATGCAACTTCATAACTCATCTTTTCAGAGCCTTGCTCTTATGTTAACTCTCCCATTAACCATTACATTGTTCCCATGTTCCACCCTTGTGCTTCACCAGATGTTTTTGACATGCTCTTGAGTGTTTTCCCAATAATGTAACCCTTTCACTCTGCTCAAAAATTTCATCTTCCTCTCTGGTGAACTGCAAGTCTTCAGTTCCCCTTCACTATGAGATGCAGTGATTGCCTTTCAACACACAAGGAAGGAAAATGTGTGAACCTGGTATTCAGTCACCTCAAAAGATGAATGTCAGTGTTCCCCTGTTCCTCAGCTCAGACCATCACTTTGCCAACCTTCAGCTTCACTCTTCCAGTGCTGCCTGACATCATCTATCTATACGTTCTCTCACACTAACCAGAGCCTTAATCCCACTCTCAATTCTGCAGTAGTTTGCTGCTCCATCACAGGAATACACACTTTCCTCACCTCACTTTCCTCATGTGATCCAGTGACAGGATGGTTTGATTCCTATTTGAATAGACGGTCATATCAGGTGACGTGAAAGTGACTCAAGTCCAATCTATGCAGGTTCTCTACAATTTTCTTTAGTTTGACTCCCATTATTGCATCTAATAATCTAATCATCTAATCAAGGCTTCAGACTTTGTGATGAAGACTTAAGGTGATGATTATTCCTGTCAGGTGAGTAGGATTCTAGTTGGATTGAAAGTATTCTGGAAGGTGGTTGTCCAGGAAGAGGGTTGAGCATCATTGGTTTTCAGACCACCTTGCGGAATGCAGACATATAACAGACCTTCTTGACTCACACTATGAAACTGGCGCACTGAAGCAGGTTCATCTGCTTCTATACACTCAAGAGGTTTTCACTCTCTGCTAATGTGACTGGGTGACTGTAGCTTGTAGGCCTATCTCTGCAAAAAGTCTTATCCAGAATGGAGCTGCATGACTTGTTTTCATCCTTCCCTGTTGCGCACCACTACGTTGCTAATGTTCTGCCTCCAAAGGCTTTATGGAGATTCCACTGCCCCTCACGTACACAGATATTAACCAACATTAAAACAGTTATCACACCTGCACCTCACTCCATTCCCTCACCCTGTTTGATGTATTCATTGATAGAGCTTTATACACCTTTCTGGACTGCTGTGAATCTAAAATTGACAGACAGTTGTTTTAAGACTATAAGCTGTTGGTACTGATCCAATCTGGAGATCTGTGGTTATTGTATGGGTTCTCTCTTGGTGGTAGTGGACTGTGGTGGAGGTGTTTTCACAGAACCTGAGGGAATTCTGTCTAGTCCTGGATACCCGAATGCCGCTCCTTTTGACGTGAACTGCTTGTACAGGCTCTCTCTTCGCCCTGGATTCCAGATAACACTCAACTTTAGCAACAACTTCCACATTGAACAAATCGATGCACAGGGACCATCCTGTTTGTTCCACTGGCTGCAGGTACAACATTTCCACTGGGGGCATGTTCCAATTTGTATGTTTACGGGACCTCTAATAAATATTAATCATATGCAATCTAAGGTTGTTGTAAGCCCACCAGGCCATAATAATTAAGTAAACAGCACCCCCTGCTGAGTCTTATGTACTACCACACTTATATAAATTCTAATTGCTGCAAGTACTGTAGTACAATTTAGAGCTGATCCAGAATAAACATGTGAAATCAAAGATCTTGATGCTGAAAATATGAAACTAATTTAATTTAAAATGGATGCTTTTTTTCTTCTTTTCCATTTTTATGTTCAGAACCACATTCATATTTTACAAACAACACAATATCATGAACAAAGAATTGGTAGATTCCGTTTGCTGGTGTTACAAAAATATCAGAACTGTGTATACCTTCACATTATACACATGGTGTATACCTTCACTATGGACAAAAACTGTAGTCTGATTTGATTAACTGTCGGTTACACATGCTATAAGTCACTTGATCTACCCTGTCATAATGTGTAATATATGATATATGGACAGTAAAAACCCTCCCTATTTTATAACTTTTCATGATTTGGTTTTAAAAGGACATTTGTGACCTTTCTTTATGAGTCAAATATCATCTGATCACTTGACAGGTGACAGAATATAAGCAAACCCTTTGATCCAATCCAACGAACAGCTTTGATACATTTACTTGGGTAACCAATCAAAATCAGCGTAATATACTTGGCTGGTTGTGTGAACAGGTGCTTCAATTTTGTACATGTGTTTTCAGCAGCCATCAGTGCTGTCAACCAACAGGGTGCTGATGGAAATTGGACTACTGTTGGTCGAAGACTTCAAAGAACGAGAGGCGGGAGACGTGTCCGTAGGCAGACAGAGAAGAAGAAAGGCGTGAGCCTAGGACTGAGAGTAGGGACTTTGAATGTTGGAACTATGCAAGGAAAAGGCAGAGAGCTGGCTGACATGATGCAGAGGAGGAAAGTGGACATACTGTGCGTTCAGGAGACCAGGTGGAAAGGTAGCAAAGCTAAAAGCTTAGGGGCAGGGTTTAAGCTGTTTTATCATGGTGTGGATGGGAAAAAAAATGGAGTAGGAGTCATCTTGAAGGAGGGGTTTGTCAGGAATGTTCTAGAAGTGAAAAGAGTGTCAGACAGAGTGATGAGTCTCAAATTAGAAATTGAAGGCATGATTGTCAATGTTGTTAGTGCTTATGCCCCATAGGCAGGATGTGAGCTAGAAGAGAAGGAGAGATTCTGGAGTGAGTTAGATGAAGTGATGCAGAGTACCCCCAGAGGTGAAAGAGTGGTCATTGGGGCAAACTTCAATGGACATATTGGTGCAGGCAACAGAGGGGACGAGGAAGTGATGGGCAGGTTTGGTATCCAGGACAGGAACACAGAAGGACAGATGTTGGTCGATTTTGCAAAAAGGATGGAAATGGCTGTGGTGAATACTTTCTTCAAGAAGAAACAGGAGCATAGGGTGACTTATAAAAGCGGAGGTAAGAGCACACAGGTGGACTACATCTTGTGTAGGCGATGTAATTTGAAGGAAGTCAGTGACTGCAAAGTAGTAGTGGGTGAGAGTGTTGCCAAACAGCATAGGGTGGTGGTGTGCAGGATGACGCTGATGGTGAGAAAGGTGAAGAAGGCAAAGGCAGGGCAGAAGACAAAGTGGTGGAAGCTGAAAAAGGAAGAGTGTCATGTTGTCTTCAAGGAGCAGTTGAACTGCTCGACCTGATGACTGGACAACCACAGCAAATGTGATCAGGGAGACTGGTAGGAGAGTACTTGGTGTGTCCTCTGGAAGGAAAGTAGATAAGGAAACTTGGTGGTGGAATGAGGAAGTGCAGGAGTGTGTACAAAAGAAGAAGTTAGCTAAGAAGAAGTGGGACAAAGAGAGGACCGAAGAGAATAAACAGGAGTACAGGGAGACACAGCGTAAGGCAAAGGTAGCGGTGTCAAAGGCCAAACAGAGGGCGTATAATGATTTGCATGATAGGTTGGACAGTAAGGAGGGAGAAAATGATTTATACAGGTTAGCACAGCAGAGAAATAGAGATGGGAAAGCTGTGCAGCAAGTTAGAGTGATAAAGAACAGAGAGGGAAATGTATTGACTGATGACAGAAGTGTGCTGGGAAGATGGAAAGAGTACTTTGAAGAGCTGATGAATGAGGAAAATGAGAGAGAAAAAAGAGTAGAAGGGGTTACCGTTGAGGACCAGGAAGTAGCAAAGATTAGTAAGGGAGAAGTGAGGAGGGCATTGAAGAGGATGAAGAGTGGAAAGGCAGTTGGCCCTGATGACATACCAGTTGAGGTATGGAAGTGTCTAGGGGAGGTAGCAGTAGATTTTCTGACAAGAATATTCAACAAGGTCTTAGAAAGTGAGCAGATGCCGGAGGAATGGAGGAGAAGTGTGCTTGTGCCCATTTTTAAGAACAAGGGAGATGTACAGAGTTGTGGCAACTACAGAGGGATAAAGTTGATGAGCCATACAATGAAGTTATGGGAAAGAATAGGGGAAGCTAGACTAAGGGCAGAGGTCAGCATTTGTGAACAACAGTTTTGTTTCATGCCAAGAAAGAGCACCACAGATGCAGTGTTTGCCTTGAGGATGTTAATAGAGAAGTACAGAGAAGGTCAGAAGGAGCTGCATTGTGCCTTTGTGGATCTGGAGAAAGAATATGACAGGGTGCCGAGAGAAGAACTGTGGTATTGTATGAGGAAGTCTGGAGTGGCAAAGAAGTATGTTAGAGTGGTGCAGGACATGTATGAGAGATGTAAGACAGTGGTGAGGTGTGCTGTCGGTGTGACAGAAGAGTTCAAGGTGGAGGTGGGACTGCATCAAGGGTCATCTCTCAGCCCCTTCTTGTTTGCTATGGTGATGGACAGGCTGACAGATGAGGTTAGACAAGAATCCCCATGGACTATGATGTTTGCAGATGACATCGTGATCTGTAGTGAGAGCAGAGAACAAGTGGAGGAAAATTTAGAGAGGTGGAGGTATGCCCTGGAAAGGAGGGGAATGAAGGTTAGTCTCAGTAAGATAGAATACATATGTGTGAATGACAAGGACCCAAGAGGAACGGTGAGGTTACAGGGGGCAGAGATAAAGAAGGTGGAGGATTTTAAGTACTTAGGCTCAACAATCCAGAGCAATGGAGAGTGTGGAAAAGAGGTGAAGAAACGCGTGCAGGCAGGTTGGAATGGATGGAGAAAAGTGTCTGGTGTGATGTCTGATTGGAGAGTATCGGCAAGAATGAAAGGAAAAGTGTACAAGACGGTGATGAGGCCAGCGATGTTGTATGGTTTAGAGACAGTTGCACTGGGGAAAAGACAGGAGTCAGAGTTGGAGGTAGCAGAGATGAAAATGTTGAGGTTCTCTTTGGGAGTAACGAGGATGGATAGTATCAGAAACGAGTACATCAGAGGGACAGCACATGTTAGATGTTTTGGAGACAAAGTCAGAGAGGCTGGATTGAGATGGTTTGGACATGTACAGAGGAGGGATAGTGAGTATATTGGTAGTAGGATGCTGAGGTTGGAACTACCAGGCAGAAGGCCCAGAGGAAGACCAAAGAGAAGATTTATGGATGTGGTGAAGGCGGACATGAAGGTCGTTGGAGTAAGAGTAGAAGATGCAGAGGATGGGGAGAGATGGAGGCAGATCATTTGCTGTGGCGATTCCTGAAGGGAACAGCCGAAAGAAAAAGAAGAAGAAGCAGTACTTCTGCCAGGCCTGAAGCCACATTGTGCTTCTGGCAGGTTTTGCTCTGATACTGTGATAAGTCTGTTGAGCATGACTCTGGCAAAGATCTTTCCTGCAACAGAGAGGAGGGAGATGCCCCTGTAGTTCCCACAGTCGGATTTGCTTCCCTTGTTCTTGTAGAGGGAGACAAGCAGGGCATCACGGAAGTCATCAGCCATCACCTCCTCTTCCCACATACTCAGCAGGACATCATAAAAGGCTTTGAGGGCGTTGGGGCCTGCCGCTTTGTAGATGGCGGAAATGCCATCTTTTCCCGATGCTCTGCCTGAATTTGTCTGATGGATCGCCCTTTTGATTTCATGTATTGTCGGGGGTTCTGCAAGAGAGTCTTACACTGGCTGTTGGGGAATCTGGTTCAGTGCATCTGCGTCAACTGGTTGGCTTAAGGTTGGTTAAGCAGGTTTCTGAAGTGCTCTTGCTAGCGCCTGCTCAAGCCCTCTTGGTCTTTGATGAGGGCAGAACAGTCTGAGGACAACAACGGTGAGCAGCCTGAGGTGGAGGGGCCAAAAACTGTCTTCAAAGCGCCGAAGAATTTTTTGGAGTTGTGGGTATCTGCATAGTGCTGGACTTTGGTGGCTTTATCCTGCCACCACTGGTCCTGCTATCATTCGAAGGTCAGACTGGACCTTTACCTGCAGAGTTTTAAATCTTTCACGCTTAGAGACCGAGGATGGATCATTCTGCCACTCGATATAGGCCTTGTCTTGAGCGTGGAGGGCTTCTCTGATCTTGTCATTGTTTTCGTCAAACCAATCTTCAGAAGACATTTCAAGCACTTCTTTTGCAGTCTCAGCAACGGTATCCTTGAAAGAGGACCAATTTTCAGAGCTGCTTTTTGGAGGTCAGACCATCTTTGAGTTTTCCACCAAGTGCTTCTTGGAACTTTGCCAGATGGATTGGGTTGTTCAGCCTGTTAACGTTGTAGGAGGCCCTGACAGTCTTGGGTCAGTTTCTGTAAGGTGGAGTGATGTACAGTGACATTACAGCCCTGACCATCCTGTGATCAGTCCAGCATTCAGCACCTCTCATGGCATGAGTCACTTGGACGTCCCTGATGTCACATTGGCGTTCAATAACAAAGTCGATTATGTGCCAGTTTTTAGACCGTGGGTGCATCCAGATGGTTTTATACTTGTCTGCCGTCCTGAACAAGGTGTTGGTGACACAAAGGCTGTGTTCTGCACACTTGCCAAGGAGCAGCAGGCCATTTTCATTGATTTTGCCTACACCGTGTCTGCCCAGAACGCCTTTCCAGCTGCTGTGGTCTCTTCCTACTCTAGCGTTGAAATCGCCTAGTGCAGCAAGTTTGTCACGCTGTGAAGCTGACCTAATGACCTTGTCAAAGTATTCATAGAACTGCTCTTTGTCTTCATCTGGACTGGAGAGCGTAGGAGCATATGCACTGATGACTGTGAGGTGTCTGGCCTTGCTGAGAGGAATGCGCAATGTCATGAGATGTTCGCTGATTCCTACTGGCAGGGCTGGTAAGTCCTTCAGTAGTGCTGTTCTAATGGCAAACCCAACATCATGTATCCTGTCCTCAGCTTGTGACTTTCCTTTCCAGAAGAAAGTGTATCCACCTCCTTCTCTCAGGGATCCTTCGTCGGCAAGCCGTGTTTCGCTGAGTGCGGCAATGTCTATCTGGTATCACTGGAGCTCCTTTGCAACAATCGCTGTTCTTCTCTCTGGTCTCGGTGTGCCAGCTTGGTCCAGAAGTGTTCGGACATTCCAGGCTCCCAGAATGAGCCTCTGGAGTTTTTTCTTCTTTTGCATTGTTCGACTACTATGAGGATGAGTCTGTCAGCCGCGGTAAGCTGACCAGACACTAGAAGGGCAAGCACTTGTCTGGGGCACCTTTTCTAGCCCCCTCCCTTATGTGAGGGTGGGCAGTGTTGTATTAAAGAGGCTGCCCAGTCATCTACAGGTGCTGCCGAACTGTTCTGTTGCCCTTAGATTCAGAAACAGAGCAACCACTTACCCATGGACCGCCTGCGTGCAGGTTTGTGACTACAACCGCCAGTGTTCATCTCCACCTTTTGCTCCGCCATGCGCCCATTGCCGCAAGACTTGAGGGGTGTTTGATGACAGATCGGTTGATGAGATGAGATGCAAAACAATCCTGTGCGTGAAGGCTTTGTAGTGAGAAAACCGTTGCACAGGGGCAATGTCACTCTCTCGGCCTGGGGAGTCTTGATTCAGTGGCACAGGGAACCATTACAACGGGAGACTGCCAGGCTGCAGTGGATGACAAGGACTTCTATCGGTGCCATGTCCAGTTCTAGGCGCTCCACGACGCTTGCTGCCACCGCCTCCATAACTGTTGGATATCAGGTGATTATCTCTTCCGTTTGTTCTGCCGGGAGTCAGAACCATATATATCTTATACCCTATACCATATATCTTGTTTCCAGAACCATATATATATATATATATATATATATATATATATATATATATATATATATATATATATATATATATATATATATAAAATGATGTATTGCCTGCACACTTCGATATATGATCACAGACCGTATTTGTATCTGTATCACTGTCCCAATCTTGGATATATCAATACAATTTATTGTGATGAAATTTCTACCAAATAGTACAACAATGGCACATATAAATATACAATCCCTAAATACTAGAGGCCGGGCTGATCCAGTTAAACGTAAGGACATCTTTAAGCGAGTCCGGGAGCAAAATATACATATATGTTGCTTACAAGATACACATATTGATCTAAAATCTGTTACTAGAGTCAAGGCAGAATGAGGTTTAAATGCTGTTATATATATTCTTTTTCATGAATACGAGTGTGGCTATTTTATTTAATAGAGGTTTTGAATATGAATTACACAATAGTAGAATAGACCCAAATGGAAATTATATGAAATTTCACCTTATCAAATTTGGTAAAATTCACATTGCTAAATCTCTATGGACCTTACGAAGACAATCCAGACTTTTATACAAATATATTTAATATTACTGAGAATTTAGAAATTACACTTGGGTTCTATGTGGAGATTGGAATTTAGTTTTAGACTCAGAAAAAGATCTTTACGACTACACAACAGTCAACAATCCAAATAATCGAGTTTTACGTAGACAGTGATCTCTCGCTACTTCGTGCTTCAGTTTCTGTGGCTTCAATGCATTGCGGGTTTTTCAAAAATATTCATTGAAAAAAAATAAATAAATAAGGAAATTAAGGAAAAATAGGGAAAAAGTGAAGGAAAATTCCGCAAAACAAGACCGATTACGCAAAAGGAATCTGTATGTGTGTATTTATATTTTATTTGCATCTTATGCATTATTTTTAAATGTTGAATTGTTATTATAAGCATTTATAGCTTTGAATATGTATTTATTGATATTATATACACCTATACATGTATGTATACGCCAGTCGGTGGTGTCAATCCTCCTTCGCAGAAATCGAGGATCGTTGGGTGGTCTCGATCCCAATTAACTGTGGAAAGTGAGGGATACCTGAATTGCTGTCAATGAATTAGTAGACATATGGCAAACATTTCGTGAAAATGATCAGCATTATACATGGCCAAAAAGAAATCCTATCAAAATTTTAAACTTCTTTCTAGCTATAGAGAATGTATTAACAATTTTTTTCAGATTCATATATTCTCAATAAATATAAATCAAATCATGCTCCAGTCACTGCCGTAATAAATGCACTTTCAGAAGAACGTGGAAGAAGTTATTGGAAATTTAACAACTCCCTACTTAAGGATCGTGAGTTTGTTAAAATAATAAAACAGGAAATAATTAGTATAAAAACCATGTATACAGCCTCCCAATATAACTCAGATTTTATTGCATCCTGTCTATGCAAAAATCAACAACTCTGAATCCTGGATCAACTGTTTTGGGAAACTCTTCTGGTACAACTACGAGGTCAAAACATCTTGTACGCATCTTGTAAAAACGGATTGGCAATGAATTAGAAAAATCTATAAAAAGAAAAATTTCTGAATTAGATGAGCAAATAAAAACAAACCCAAACACCCTAAGAACCAAGCTGGATACCCTGGAACAATTGAACCTGGAACTAGACATTCGAAACAACCGTATTAGGGGAACAATGTTTTGATCCAAAGTAAGATGTCATGAGTTAGGTGAAAAACTATCAGCTTCTTCTTCTCTTTTCCCTTCAGGGGTCGCCACAGCGAATCATCTGCCTCCATCTCACCCTATCCTTTGCATCTTCTTCTCTTACACCAAACTACCTTCAAGTCCTCCTTCACCACATCCATGAACCATCAGCATATTTTTGTAATTTAGAAAATACTGTAGAAACCATACAGACGCTCCCTGACTTACGTTTTAGTTCGGTTCCGTACGGTCAAACGTAAGGTGAAGAAAAAACAAAAAATGTAAGTTGTTACTGTATGTTCCAATGACGTATGACGTTCATACTGTACTATACATCCATAAATACCATTACAGTATCTCATAAAACACCTCTAAATCAATTATTATAAACACAACATTGTAAAATAATATCAAATCTATCAAATAATATCAACTTTAATTTCAAATAAATTAAATTCAAGCAAAATAATTTCAAATAGATAGATTTTAATCAAATTCACTCATCAGATATCAAATATAGTATCAAATATAACCTTTAACATGCTCTGTGATGCAATCTTTCTGCTTGTAAATGGTTCCGATGGTTGACGGAGACATTTGAAAGAAATGTGCAACAGTTGCATGTTTTTCATCCGCATCCATTTTCTTGATAATAGCCATCTTTGTTTCTCACGAGATGGCTTGCTGCTTTTTCTGATTACTACTATTACAAAAGTTACAAAAGTATGCAAAACAGTGTAAATACAAAGATCACAGAGACGACGTCTTAACACAAAGTAACACACGGTGAACTGGGAATAAGGAGGGCACATTCAGTCTATCGTTTGTAAACAATGTACGCAGTGTCTTGCGTAAGTAGCGTTTTACGTCGGAGTACTACGTAGGTACGTCTCGTACTACAGAGAGCACGCGAAACTCAAAATTTTACTTTTTTTTGAAACGTAAAATCGAAAAAATACATAAAACGAATGAACGTAAATCGGGGAGTGTCTGTATAAACAAATAATATTGGAATTAAAAAATGAAAATTGCACAATAGTGACAGATAGAAAAGAAATTCTCGAAAAACAGAAAAAAATATTATGAAGATTTATATGTATGTAAAAATGATAACATCGACGAAAAGCTAAATTTAGAAGACATGCTGTCATTATCAAGTGATTAAAAAACAGTATTAAAGGTAAAATTACATACAATGAGCTTTTGGCAGCTTTGAAAAGATCAAAAAATGATAAAAATTCCAGGACTAGATGAATACACTGAAGATTTTTTAAATTTCTTTGGCTTGACATTGGACATTTTTTGTGTTGCTCCCTCAATTTTCTCTGTAAATCTCTGTAACTCAGAAACAAGGAGTTATCATGTGTTTATCCAAACCTGGCAAACCACGTAAGCTAAAAAACTGGCGCCCCATTTCTCTTTAAAATTTTTCATATAAGCTCATGTCATCTTGCATAGCAGAAAGAATCAAATCTGTACTCAGCAACTTAATTCACAGATATCAAAAAGGTTTTATCCCAGGGATATTGATTGGGGAAAATATTAGACTTTTACTTCATATTATATTTGAGACACAGAAACAAGATGAAGGGGGAATGCTTTTGCGAATTGATTTTGAAAAAAACTTTTGATAGTTTGATGATGGGACTTTATTAAAAAAACATTTAACATTTTCAACTTTGGAAAATCCATATAGAAATGGATTCAGTTATTATACAAAATGGTCACTTCTGTAGTTTTCTAAAATTAAGTAGAGGTTGCAGACAGGGGGATCTGATCTCTCCCTACATTTTATCATGTGTGCCGAGCTCTTAGGAATAGCGATCAGAGGCAACAAAGGTATGAGACTGTGGGATACAACATTTAAAAGATCTCAATATGCAGACAATACTTCTCTGTTGTTGGATGGCAGTGAGGAATCCTTAATTACTTTGGAATGGTTTTACAAAATTTCAGAACTAAAAGTAAACATGGAAAAAACAAAGTTGTTTGGTTAGGCTCTATGCAGGAGTCAGACTGCTGGATTTGTCGTGAAAACAATCTGAATTGTTCCAACTCTTTTACAGCTTTAGGAGTGCATTTTCAGTGTTTGATATATCATCAATGGTGGTAGTAATATACTGCATAGGATCCAAAATATGAAAGATCATCTTAAAATTGGTCCTATTGCAGTTTGACATCACTGGGAAACATTAGTGATAAAGTCCCTTATCCTCCCAAAAATTAGTCACCTTTTAATCTTCTTTTCCTTTCAGCTGTTCCCTTCAGGGGTCACCACAGCAAATGATCTGCCTCCATCTCACCCTATCCTCTGCATCTTCTACTACTACTCTAACTACCTTCATGTCCTCCTTCAACACATCCATAAATCTTCTCTTTGGTCTTCCTCTGGGCCTTCTGGCTGGTAGTTCCAACCTCAGCATCCTACTACCAATATCATCATTCTCACTATCTCTCCTCTGTATATGTCCAAACCATCTTAATCTAGCCTCTCTGACTTTGTCTCCAAAACATCTTACATGTACTGTCCCTGTGATATACTCAATCCTGATCCTTTCCATCCTCGTTACTCCCAAAGAGGACCTCAACATTTTCATCTCTGCTACCTCCAGCTCTGCCTCCTGTCGTTTCACCAGGGCCACTGTTTCTAAACCATACAACATCGCTGGCCTCATCACTGTCTTGTACGCTTTTCCCTTCATTCTTGCCGATACTGTCCTATCACACCGGACACTTTTCTCCATCCATTCCAACGTGCCTGCGCACACACTTCTTCACCTCTTTTCCACACTCTCCATTGCGCTGGATTGTTGAGCCTAAATACTTAAAATCCTCCACTTTCTTTTTCTCTGCTTCCTGTAACATCACCATTCCTGTTGGGTCCTTCTCATTCACACACATATATTCTGTCAAACTGAGGCTAACCTTCATTCCTCTCCTTTCCAAGGCATACTTGTACCTCTCTAGATTTTCCTCCACTCGTTCTCTGCTCTCACTAGAGATCAAAATGTCATCTGCAAACATCATAGTCCATGGGAAATTTTGTCTAACCTCATCTGTCAGCCTGTCCATCACCATTGCAAACAAGAAGGGGCTCAGAGCTGACCCATGATGCAGTCCCACCTCCACCTTGAACTCTTCTGTCACACCGACAGCACACCTCACCACTGTCTTACATCTCTCTTGCATGTCCTGCACAACTCTAACAGAAGGATGCCACTCCAGAATCTGCCACTCCAGACTTCATCATACAATACAGTTCTTCTCTCGGCACCCTGTCATATGCTTTCTCCAGATCCCCAAAGGCACAATGTAGCTCCCTCTGACCTTCTCTGTACTTCTCTATTAACATCCTCAAAGCAAACACTACATCTGTGGTGCTCTTTCTTGGCATAAAACCAAACTGTTGTTTACAAATGCTGACCTCTGCCCTTAGGCTAGCTTCCACTATGCTTTCCCATAACTTCATCGTATGGTTCATCAACTTTATCCCTCTGTAGTTGCCACAACTCTACACGTCTCCCTTGTTCTTAAAAATGGGCGCAAGCACACTTCTCCTCCATTCTTCTGGCATCTGCACACTTTCTAAGACCTTGTTCAATATTCTTGCCCCTAGACACTTCCATACCTCCACTGGTATGTCATCAGGACCAACTGCCTTTCCATTCTTCATCCTCTTCAATGCCCTCCTCACTTCACCCTTACTAAGCTTAGCTAATTCCTGGTCCTCAACGGTCACCTCTTCTACTCTTTTTTTCTCTCTCATTTTCCTCATTCATCAACTCTTCAAAGTACTCTTTCCATGTTCCCAGCACACTTCTGTCATCAGTCAATACATTTCCCTCTCTGTCCTTAATCACTCTAACTTGCTGCACGTCTTTCCCATCTCTATTTCTCTGCTGTGCCAACCTGTATAAATCATTTTCTCCCTCCTTACTGTCCAACCTATCATACAAATCATCATACACTCTCTGTTTGGCCTTTCACACCACTACTTTCGCCTTACGCTGTGTCTCCCTGTACTCCTGTTTAATCTGTTCAGTCCTCTCAATGTCCCACTTCTTCTTAGCTAACCTCTTCCTTTGTACACACTCCTGCACTTCCACATTCCACCACCAAGTCTCCTTATCTACTTTTCTTCCAGAGGACACACCAAGAACTGTCCTACCTGTCTCCCTGATCACATTTGCTGTAGTTGTCCAGTCATCCGGAAGCACTTCCTGACCACCCAAAGCCTGTTTCAACTTCTATTTGAAGACAACCCGACACTTCCTTTTTCCTATGCTGTTTGGCAACACTCTCAACCACTACTACTTTGTATTCACTGTAATTCCTTCAAATTAATCACCTACACAAGATGTAGTCTACTTGTGTGCTTCTCCCTACACTTTTATAAGTCATCCTATGCGCCTGTCTTGTCTGGAAGACATTATTCACCACAGCCATTTCCATACTTTTTGCAAAATCTATCAACATCTGTCCTTCTGACTTCCTGTCCTGGATACCGAATCTACCCACCACTTCCTCGTCCCCTCTGTTCCCTGCACCAACATGTCCATTGAAGTCTGCCCCAATGACCACTCTTTCACCTCTGGGGGTACTCTGCATCACTTCATCTAACTCACTCCAGAATCTCTCTTTCTCTTCTATTTCACATCCTGCCTGTGGGGCATAAGCACTAACAACATTGAACATCACACCTTCAATTTCTAACTTGAGACTCATCACTCTGTCTGACACTCTTTTCACTTCTAGAACATTCCTGACCAACCCCTCCTTCAAGATGACTCCGACTCTTTTCTCTTCTCAACCACACCATGATAGAACAACTTAAATCCTGCTCCTAAGCTTTTACCCTTGCTACCTTTCCATCTGGTTTCCTGAACACACAGTATGTCAACAGCAGTGGTGGTCTAGTGGTATAAGGCGCCGGCTCACTGATCCAAAGGTTGAAGGTTCGAGTCCCACTCTCCACAAGGTTGTCACTGTCCTCCCAGTGCAGCTAACTGGGTTATCAAAGGCCGGCCATGTCTCTCACTGTCTATGGCGTGAGGCATGTAAAAGAACCATTGCTGACTTTCGACAAGAGTAGGCTGCAAAGGTGTCAGCGTATTTCCGCCCTGCGATGGCCTGGCGAGCTGTCCAGAGTGTACTCTGCCCTCGCCCTGAGTTGGCTGGGATGGGCACCAGCCTCCCCTAATTAGGATGAAGCGGTTACAGAAAATGAACTGAACTGAACAGTATGTCAACCTTCCTCCTCTGCATCATATCAGCCAGCTCTCTACCTTTTCCTGTCATAGTTCCAACATTCAAAGTCCCTACTTTCACTCATAGCCTCATGCCTTTCCTCTTCTCTCTCCGCCTTTTCCAATTTCCACCAGCACCCTGTTGTTTGATAGCACTGATGGTGGTTGTCGTTAACCTAGGCCTCGACTGATACGGTATGAATTTCATTTTGATCATTTGCATGAGAATTTTGGCAGAAGTTTTACGCCGGATGCCCTTCCTGTCACAACCCTCTGCATTTATCCGGGCTTTGGACTGGCATGAGGGTGAACACTGGCTTGTGCCCCCCTCATGGCTACATTTTTAAAAAATTAGTCACCTTTTAATGTTGCTCCAAAATCCTAGCAAAAAAAAATGTCTGTCTTCCTTTCGGCTTTTCCCTTTTTACTCAGGAGTCGCCACAGCGAATCATCTTGATTCGCATGTTTGATTTGGCAGAGGTTTTTACGTCGGATGCCCTTCCTGTCACAACCCTTTTAGCAAGGGACAGAAACACGCTGACGACTTTGCAGCCTACTCTTTACGAATGTCAGCAATGGTTCTTTTACATGCCTCTCACCATAGACAGTGAGAGACATGGCCCGCCTTTGATAACCCAGTTAGCCGCACTGGGGGGGGACAGTGACAACCTTGTGGAGAGTGGGACTCGAACCCCTAACCTTTGGATCAGCGATCCAGCGCCCTAAACCACTAGACCACCACTGCCCCTTAAAATCCTAGCAAAAAAATAAATAAATAAATAAATAAATTGATAATGTTTTTTTTAACTTATTTAGAATAAAAACCTCCCAAAATCAAAAACTCAGCATTGGTTAAAAAATATGAAGAAGGTGGACTAAAAACGATTAAAATGGCAAATTATATGAATAGTTTGAAACTATCTTGGATTAGAAGATTTTGTCAAAAACAACATACTTGGAGTGTTTTCCCTGAAAAATATGGAGTTGATACTATACTGGCCATGGATCCTATCTTTCATAAATGCACTCCTAAAATTAAAATGGATGTTTTTTAGCGATATGGTATAATGAGATATGAGAGTTAAGATATGGGATCATTTTAAAATTATGATGACTGGTGTCAGGAGTGTATAAATCCGTACCACAACTGAATGGTTGCATGGGTGCGTGGTCACCTGCACATCATAAATATTTCAGATCTGTTAAAAGCTATATAGGCAGGAAGTTTCTAACAACAACAACAATGACAACAGCAGCAATGACGACAATAACAACAACAACAAAAGCTTATGTCGATTAAAACAGAACCAGGTTTGTTCTCAAGTTCCAAATTAAAAACAGTTTCGATCTGATTTATTTTAATGTATTATTTGTCTGTATCAACACATACCCCATCCAGTGTTTTACTCTTCTGGAGGAACGCACAGAGGGGTGTATGTGGGTGTGTGGGTGAACAGAAGGGTGAACAGACTGATGAACAGAGGGATAAACAAATTTTTCAGTCTCTCGCTGACACTACTGCTGGCTGTGGGTGGCATTACATTACTTATACACATTGTGCTTCTGTACTAGCTGCCCTCCAGACAGCTGATCCTTTGTGAGTAAAGTATTTATCTTACCTGAGCTCGCTCTGATCCTGTGACCCTCCACGAGGTCAAAAAAATCTGACTCTCACCATGGCCTTTAATCACATGGCCTGTACCAGACATCTGGGGACCTGGCAAATCACCCCAGAAAGAAACTTAATTCAGTCCTTATGGCCAATCACAGTGCAGCATGGTGTAACACTGACTCTTTTTCACATCCCTCCTCCTCAGGTGTCCGTCCCTGGCCAAGCACCAAAAAAACTCTGTGGAGATAAAAGTCCTGGAATCATTCACCTGGGTTCAAACACAGTAGATCTGGAATTTCACACTGACGGACATGGGCAGAGTGGAGGATTTCAACTGCACTACACAACACAGAGTGCGCATAAACTACAACGGGAAAACACACACACACACACACACACACACACAAACACATGCATACATCAGTCACACACACACTCACACACCACTCTCACACACACAAACTCTCTCTCTCTCTCTCTCTCTCTCTCACACACACACACACACACACACACATACACACACACACACAAATACTCACTCACACACATCAAACACACTCTCACACACACACACACACACAAATACTCACACACATCAAACACACTCATTCTCACATACACACACACACACACACACACACACACACACACACACACACACACACACTCACACACCACTCACACATACATATAAACACTCTCTCTCTCTCTCTCTCTCTCTCTCTCACACACACACACACACACACACACACACACACACACACACACACACAAAGACACACACACACACACACACACAATTCCTAACTCTCTCTTCCTGTGTGTGTGTGTGTGTGTGTGTGTGTGTTTGGAATGGTTCTGTAGGACTGGAGTGTAAAATTGATGGAAAGATCACTAATGGTCGAATCACACCCAAATTTCCAAAATATTTGTACAGAGATTATATTCAAGTTCGCTGTGACACCGGATACAAACTCATGATGGTGAAGTTCTATTTCTTTTTATCTATTCCCATTTCACTTTACTGTGTGTGTGTGTGTGTGTGTGTGTGTGTGTGTGTGTGTGTGTGTGTGTGTGTGTGTGTGATTTGTTGTTTTAAAATTTAGTTTTCTTTAATTTAGCAATGCAGCCGTGAGGGGGGTGGGGGGGAGACGATACAAACCAGTGTCTCTCCCTCACGCCGGTCCCAAGCCCGGATAAATGCAGAGGATTGCGTCAGGCAGGGCATCCGGCGTAAGACAAATGCCAAATAGAAAATGCGAATCACAAGAAAGAATTTCATACTGGATCGGTCGCGCTAACTGGGTTATCAAAGGCGGGCCATGCCTCTCACTGTCTATGGTGAGAGACATGTAAAAGAACCATTGCTGACTTTCGTAAAGAGTAGGCTGCAAAGTCGTCAGCGTGTTTCTGTCCCTTACTATAAAGGGTTGTGACAGGAAGGGCATCCGACGTAAAAATCTCTGCCAAATCAAATGTGCGAATCAGATGATTCGCTGTGGCGACTCCCGAGTAAAAGGGAAAAAGCCGAAAGGAAGACAGACAGACATCGGTCGAGGCCCGGGTTAACAACGACCGCCATCAGTGCTGTTAACCAACAGGGTGCTGGTGGAAATTGGACTACTGTTGGTCGAAGACGTTGAAGAAGGAGAGGCGGGAGGCATGTCCGTAGGCAGAGAGAAGAGGAAAGGCATGAGTCTAGGACTGAAAGTATGGACTTTGAAGTGATGCAGACTACCCCCAGAGATGAAAGAGTGGTCATTGGTGCAGACTTCAATGGACATGTTGGTGCAGGAAATAGAGGGGACAAGGAAGTGATGGGCAGGTTTGGTATCTAGGACAGGAACGCAGAAGGACAGATGTTGGTAGATTTTGCAAAAAGGATGGAAATGGCTGTGGTAAATACTTTCTTCCAGATGAGACAAGAGCATAGGGTGACTTATAAAAGCGGAGGTAGAAGCACACAGGTAGACTACATCTTGTGTAGGCGATGTAATTTGAAGGCAGTCAGTGAATGCAAAGTAGTAGTGGGTGAGAGTGTTGCTGTGAGCTGTTGGTGGTGGTCTTGGCCCTCCAGGAGATTGAACTCCCATCAGGCACGATGGTCCCTCTACCTAGGGAGATTCAATTTTATGCTAACGTACTGACCCGGCTCCCAGAATACTGAACCAGACGCTTTCTCCTGGCAGTTCTCCCCAGGGGAAAACACCACCACGGAGATCATCCTGCCCGCCTCTGTCCTCCAACCCTTACCCATACCTGTCAAGTTGTACGGTTTTGGCGTAATTTGTACAAGTGAGCACTGATTTTTAAATGTGTACGCCGTACGTCCGAAATCTGTACGTTTTTCGATCATTTCGTCTTTTTTTTTTTAACTCCGTTTTTTGTGTCACCGTTTCGGTAAAGAGACGATACGCCGAATTGGTCTGTAGCCATTTTCTCGCGAGAATCGCGCGTTGCGTTTATCGTCTGCTATCGTCTGCTCTTTCCGACCACATGACCGCACTTTCACTTCCGCCATCATTCCCAGTTAGTTTTCGTGACTCGCAGTGGATACAGTTGATACAAACGTGATAACAATATGGATGGAACAGCTAAAAAGAAAAGGAAAACTAATGCCCACGGAAAACTAATGCCCAGCTCAAGTGCCATGAAGTGAAGCCATCAAAAGAAATGATTGAAAGTGCCAAAAGTGCTACATATAGTTATAATAAAGATCACTGTTAAATTTTTTTAATCATTCAGCTGAAGATATTACTCTTTTATTTGATTGCACCAGGTTATATGTTACAACATTACCAATAAATTCATATTATATTAAAAATAGAGTTTAATTTTTGTTTCATATTGCACGCGATAATAAGACGCGTAAGATTAGTTGCTATTTTGTAAGGGCATAAGTAGCCATTTGTAAGATCGCCAACGGCCTAGGGTTGACAGGTATGCTTACCCGTTCCTCATCATCCCTGGTCACACATTGCAGTGGACTTTGTTACAGGGTTACCTCCGTCCGAGGGCAACATGGTCCTCCTGACGGTAGTAGTCCATTTCTCCAAGGCAGTCCACTTTGTTGCCCTACCTAAACCCCCCTCGGCGATGGAAACAGCCGGTCTCCTGGTCCAACACGTTTTTCGCCTTCATGGAATCCCTCAGGATGTCGTTTCAGACCGAGACCCCAGTTTGCATCTAGAGTTTGGAAGGCATTCTGCAACACCCTGGGAGTCTCCTGTAGATTGACCTCCAGCTACCATCCTCAGTCTAACGGGCAGGCAGAGCAAACTAATCAGAGCCTCGGAACCTGGGATCCTGTCTGCGCTGTGTTGCCTCCTGTCTCCCAGCTTCCTGGGCCACACACCTCAAAAAAATTGTCTCCCAGGTACATCGGGCCTTATGCCATCTAAATGATCATAAATCCCAGCGCCGTCCGACTCAAGCTCCCATCTTCACTCAGGCGTGGCTGTGAGGCAATTCCACAAGAGTGCACCTGAAGTTGCTCGGCAATCAGCGAACTATAAAGAGGAGTGGCGCACTCCCCTCCGGCGTCAGAAGATTGTCCTTTCAAGGTGATTCTGTTCCCTGTGATCTCTCTGACTTCTGCTATCCTGCTTCGTGCTTGACCAGATTTCTGTTAAGAATTATTTCCAGTGATTTTGGTTTTCCCAGTGCTAAAATTAAGTCCTTGAATCTTCATACATGGTCTCCTGCATCTTTGGGTCCAACTCATATTTTCCCGCTGTCACACACACTTCAAACATATTTGCATATCTACAAAATTATTTTAATCTATTCAAGTATTATTTAATTAAGTCTTCTGCGTTCTCTTCCCTGTCGTCCCAAACAAAAATTCTGCCCACATTTATTTTTTTTATTTATTGTCCTGTCAAGGATGAATAAAAATGTCACTAGCTGTACAGTATGCCCTCCTCATAGCTTGCTGATGCTAACTAGTTAGCCACATAGTGTGGTATTGTGAAGAAAATGATGCATTAATATACAGTCGGCCCCCAATTTAGGAAGACCCCTATGTATGAAATCCCCGAAATACGAAACAACCCCTTCTTCTTATTCTTCTTCTTTTACTTTCGGCTGCTCCCTTCAGGGGTCGCCACAGCAAATCATCCGCCTCCACCTCACCCTGTCCTCCGCATCTTCTTTTCTGACTCCAACGACCTTCATGTCTTCCTTCACCACATCCATAAATCTTTTCTTCGGTCTTCCTCGAGGCCTTCTGCCTGGTAGTTCCAACCTCAGCATCCTACTGCCAATATACTCACTATCCCTCCTCTGTACATGTCCAAACCATCTCAATCTAGCCTCTCTGACTTTGTCTCCAAAACATCTTACGTGGGCTGTCCCTCTGATATACTCATTTCTGATCCTATCTATCCTCGTTACTCCCGGGGAGAACCTCAACATTTTCATCTCCGCTACCTCCAGCTCTGCCTCCTGCCTTTTCCTCAGCGCCACTGTCTCTAAGCCATACAACATCGCTGGCCTCACCACCATCTTGTACACTTTTCCCTTCATTCTTGCTGACACTCTCCTATCGCACATCACACCGGATACTTTTCTCCAATCATTCCAGCCTGCCTGCACACACTTCTTCACCTCTTTTCCACACTCTCCATTGCTCTGGATTGTTGAGCCTAAGTACTTAAAATCCTTCACCTTCGTTATCTCTACTCCCTGTAACATCACCGTTCCTCCTGGGTCCTTCTCATTCACACACATGTATTCTGATTTTCTGAGGCTAACCTTCATTCCTCTCCTTTCCAGGGCATACCTCCACCTCTCTAGATTTTCCTGCACTTGTTCTCTGCTCTCACTACAGATCACGATGTCATCTGCAAACATCATAGTTCATGGAGATTCTTGTCTCACCTCGTCTGTCAGCCTGTCCATCACCATAGCAAACAAGAAGGGGCTCAGAGCTGACCCTTGATGCAGTCCCACCTCCACCTTGAATTCGTCGGTCACACCGACAGCACACCTCACCACTGTCTTACATCTCTCATACATGTCCTGCACCACTCTAACATACTTCTCTGCCACTCCAGACTTCCTCATGCAATACCACAGTTCTTCTCTTGGCACCCTGTCATATGCTTTTTCCAGATCCACAAAGGCACAATGTAGCTCCCTCTGACCTTCTCTGTACTTCTCTATTAACATCCTCAAGGCAAACATTGCATCTGTGGTGCTCTTTCATGGCATGAAACCAAACTGTTGTTCACAAATGCTGACCTCTGCCCTTTGTCTAGCTTCCACTATTCTTTCCCATAACTTCATCGTATGGCTCATCAACTTTATCCCTCTGTAGTTGCTACAACTCTGCACGTCTCCCTTGTTCTTAAAAATGGGCACCATCACATTTCTCCTCCACTCCTCCGGCATCTGCTCACTCTCTAGTACCTTGTTGAATGTTCTTGTCAGAAAATCTACTGCTACCTCTCCTAGACACTTCCATACCTCCACCGGTATATCATCAGGACCAACTGCCTTTCCATTCTTCATCCTCTTCAATGCCCTTCTCACTTCACCCTTACTGATCTTTGCTACATCCTGCTCCTCAATGGTTACCTCTTCTACTCTTTTTTCTCTCTCATTTTCCTCATTCATCAGCTCTTCAAAGTACTCTTTCCATCTTCCCAGCACACTTCTGTCATTAGTCAATAGAGTTCCCTCTCTGTCCTTTATCAATCTAACTTGCTGCACGTCCTTCCCATCTCTATTTCTCTGCTGTGCCAACCTGTATAGATCATTTTCTCCCTCTTTACTATCCAACCTATCATACAAGTCATCATATGCCTCTGTTTGGCCTTAGCCACTGCTACTTTAGCCTTACGCTGTGTCTCCCTGTACTCCTGTTTACGCTCTTCGGTCCTCTCAATGTCCCACTTCTTCTTGGCTAACCCCCTCTTACGAAAAGTAATTCAAACTTCAATGCGAGTTGCTCTCTCTCATTGGCTGTCTCTCAACATCCCGCCTCCCAGATAGAGACAGAAGGAAGCGTCACGCTTTATTTTTTAGTTTAGTTTTTAAAGTTGTTTTAATTCAGTAAATGTTTAATAAATATGGGCGCATTTGAGCTCATTTGGAATTCCGATCCCTCAAGGAATCAAATTAAAGTTGAGTTTGTCAAGCAGGGAATGCGCTTTGAATTCCACGTCTTGTGGGCGTGCCCGCAGTGCACGCAGGAGAGAGGCATAGAGAGAGAGAGTGACGCTTTAGTTTTTAGTTTAGTTTTCAAGTTGTTTTAGTTCAGTAAATGTTGAAGAAATGTGGGCGTATTTGGGCTTATCTGGCACCCCGATCCCTCAAGGAATCAAATTAAAATTGAGTTTGTCAAGAGAGAATGAGAATTAGGCATTTAACATGTAAGATGCGACCCCGACTTACGAATCCCCACCTTACGAAAATGGCTCTGGAACGATTAATTTCGTAAATTGGTGGCCGACTGTACTTTAATTCATTTTATTTATGATTTGTGACTACCAAAAGTTTTTTAAAACATTACTTTGTCATATAATTTGAACAAAATAGTTAGCATGAGCCTCCGCTCAACATTTTCCTCCCTGCTTCTGTCAGAAAAAACTCAGGCTCTCCTGCCCAAGTTGGACACATGCAAGTGGAGAGAAGGCTCCTCCAACACTCTTTTTTGATATTTTTGGTACTTATTTCAAACTGCACTTTAAACTTAATCTTCTTTTTTTCCTATCGGCTTTTCCCTTCAGGGGTCGCCACAGCGAATCATCTGCCTCCAGCTCACCCTATCTTCTGCATCTTCTACTCTTACTCCAACTACCTCCATTTTCTCCTTCACCACATCCATAATCGTCTCTTTGGTCTTCCTCTAGGCCTTCTGCCTGGTAGTTCCAACCTCAGCATCCTACTACCAATATACTCACTATCCCTCCTCTGTACATGTCCAAACCATCTCAATCTAGCCTCTCTGACTTTGTCTCCAAAACCTCTTACATGTGCTGTCCCTCTGATGTACTCATTCCTGATCCTTTCATCCTCATTACTCCCAAAGAGAACCTCAACATTTTCATCTCTGCTACCTCCAGCTCTGCCTCCTGTCTTTTCCCCAGTGCCACTGTTTCTAAACCATACAACATCGCTGGCCTCAACACCGTCTTGTACACTTTTCCTTTCGTTCTTGCCGATACCCTCCTATCACACATCACACTGTACACTTTTCTCCAACCATTCCAACCTGCCTGCACACGCTTCTTCACCTCTTTTACACACTCTCCATTGCTCTGGACTGTTGAGCCTAAGTACTTAAAATCCTCCACCTTCTTTATCTCTGCTCCCTTTAACCTCACAGTTCCTCTTGGGTCCTTGTAGTTCACACACATGTATTCTATTTTACTACGGCTAACCTTCATTCCTCTCCTTTCCAGGGCATACCTGCACCTCTCTAGATTTTCCTGCACTTGTTCTCTGCTCTCACTACAGATCACAATGTCATTTGCAAACATTATAGTCCATGGGGAATCTTGTCTAATCTCATCTGTCACCCTGTTCATCACCATAGCAAACAAGAAGGGGCTCAGAGCTGACCCATGATGCAGGCCCACTTCCACCTTGAACTCTTCTGTCACACCAACAGCACACCTTACATCTCGCATACATGTCCTGCACCACTCTAACATACTTCTCTGCTACTCCAGACTTCCTCATGAAATACCACAGTTCCTCTCTTGTCATATGCTTTTTCAAGATCCGCAAAGGCACAATGCAGCTCCCTCTGGCCTTCCCTGTACTTCTCTATACTTCTCAATTACCATCCTCAAAGCAAACACTGCATCTGTGGTGCTCTTTCTTGGCATGAAACCAAACTGTTGTTCACAGATGCTGACCTCTGCCCTTAGTCTAGCTTCCACTATTTTTTCCCATAACTTCTTCGTATGGCTCATCAACTTTATCCCTCTGTAGTTGCCACAACTCTGCACGTCTCCTCACTTCCCCTTACTAATCTTTGCTACTTCCTGGTCCTCAACAGTCACCTCTTCTACTCTTTTTTTTTCTCTCTCATTTTCCTCATTCATCAGCTCTTCAAAGTACTCTTTCCATCTTCCCAGCACACTTCTGTCATCAGTAAATACGTTTCCCATTCTGTCCTCAATCACTCTAACTTGCTGCACATCCTTCCCATCTCTATTTCTCTGCTGTGCCAACGTGTATAAATCATTTTCTCCCTCCTTACTGTCCAACCTATCATACAAGTTATCATATGCCCACTGTTTGCCCTTTGACACTACTACTTTCGCCTTACCTGTGTTTCCCTGTATTTCTGTTTACTCTCTTCGGTCCTCTCTATGTCCCACTTCTTCTTAGCTAACCTCTTCCTTTTTACACACTGCTATACTTCCTCATTCCACCACCAAGTCTCCTTATCTACTTTCCTTTCAGAGGACACACCAAGAACTGTCCTACCTCTCTCCCTGATCACATTTGCTGTGGTTGTCCAGTCATCTGGAAGCACTTCCTGACCACCCAAAGCCTGTTTCAACTCCTTCTTGAAGACAACACGACACTCTTCCTTTTTCAACTTCCACCACTTTGTCTTCTGCTCTGCCTTTGCCTTCTTCACCTCACCATCAGCATCATCCTGCACACCACCATCCTATGCTGTCTGGCAACACTCTCACCCACTACTACTCTGCAGTCACTGACTTCTTTCAACTTACATCGCCTCCACAAGATGTAGTCTACCTGCGTGCTCCTACATCCGCTTTTATAAGTCTCCCTATACTCCTGTCTCCTCTGGAAGAAAGTATTCAGTCCAGCCATTTCCATCTTTTTTGCAAAATCTATCAACATCTGTCCTTCTGCGTTCCTGTCCTGCACCAATGACCACTCTTTCACCTCTGGGGATACTCTGCATCACTTCATCTGACTCACTCCAGAATCTCTCCTTCTCTTCTAGCTCACATCCTACCTGTGGGGCATAAGCGCTAAAAACATTGAACATCACACCTTCAATTTCTAACTTGAGACTCATCACTCTGTCTGACACTCTTTTCACTTCGAGAACATTCCTGACCAACTTCAAGATGACTCCTACTCCATTTCTCTTCCCATCCAGACCATGATAAAATGGCTTAAACCCTGCTCCTAAGCTTCTAGCCTTGCTACCTTTCCACCTGGTCTCCTGAACACACAGTATGTCCACCTTCCTCCTCTGTATCATGTCAGCCAGCTCTCTACCTTTTCCTGTCATAGTTCCAACATTCAAAGTCCCTACTCTCAGTCCTAGACTTATGCCTTTCCTCTTCTCTCTCTGCCTAGAGACATGCCTCCCGCCTCTTCTTCTTTGACCTCTCCTTCTTCAACCAACAGTAGTCCAATTTTCACCAGCACTCTGTTGGTTGACAGCACTGATGGCGGTTGTTGTTAACCCGGGCCTCAACCGATCCAGTATGAAACTAGTATTGACGGTTCGCATTGTGTATTTTGGCAAAAGTTTTACACCGGATGCCCATCCTGTCACAACCCTCTGCATTTATCCGGGCTTTGCACTGGTGTGAGGACGGACACTTGTTTTTGCCCATCCTCACGGCTGCACTTCATTTTAAACTTATTAAAATCATAAAATAAAGAAACTTGCTACAAAAGATGAATAGGCAGATACCCATTTATTCTAAGCAATCAAGCAGATAAGGTGGACGAAAAAATTCAGTTACAGCCGTCAATCAAGCACTTCCTACTGTCCCTGAGTTAACCCAAAAGTCCCAGCTTCTCTGAAAAATCCATTTGACTTCCCCTGCTTATATACTCTACAATAGTGCTTTGTCAACCTGAGCCAATTTCCCTTTATATTTAAACTTTTCGGCCTTTTAGTCCTGAATTCCTTAATTTTCTTACTTTCCAATTTACCATTACTTCCTGGTTGTTCCTGTATCGCCCTTATTTTGATGTTATTCACCCCTTGGTGACATCATTTTTCTCATAAATTTCCCCTTATTTCTTGCCGAATTTGGGAGGTTTTTATGAAATAGATGCTAAGTTATAAGCACTTTCTTCTTGTTTTTAATTTATTTGCTAGAGTTCGCCGGACCTGATCACACTGATCTTGCGGATTATCTTTAACCATATTTTCTAATTTCAAATTATCATGTATAATACCTTATTCTTCTTACTTATTACAGTGCTTAAATCTAAAACAGCAGATGTATAGTGTAAGAATTTAAGTGGGCATTAAGTTATATTTTTCTAGATTTTTGTTATTAAATGTTGTTGCATGTTCACAGCCTAGTGTAATTAGTAATTAGTGTACCAATGCTTCACGTGACTATTAATATATGCATGTCTTAGGCCTTCAGCCTTCAAGCATTATAATGTTTATTCTTAAAGTCTTTTGCATCGGATTATAGTCAATTATACTTTTACAAGACACATACCTTATGCACCAGTCCTCTGCTTTTGTTTTATTTCGCTCAGTCAAACACAGCCCTGTTGTGCTATGTTTAGAAGGAAGAAAAGTGTCATACAATGCCATGCTCCTCCTCACCCAGCTATACTTTCTGCTGATATTCTGGATTTTCTACACTTAATGGCAGCTATCTAGTTCCAGCCTTCCCGCCCTATAACCCATGAGCAGCACAACTCAGTCTCAACCAAAGACGTTTGACCAGTCTAACCAGCCGGATGGTCTTATTTCTCCTCCCATGTCACCTCACGTTCCTCATGGCTCTCCATACCCTACTGGTTCTCCTTACATTCCTCTACTCTTACCTGACTATTCTGACTACTCTCCCAGCTACGCTTCTCCAGTGCCTTCCCCTCTGCCTCTGACATGGTGTCCATCATTCCTTTAGACAGGCAAACTTATTTGTAACGTTCCAATTGTTTAATGGATTTCTCTTTTATCTATACTTTGAGTTTTAGCGTGGTTATTTGACAGTGGTACACTAGTTGCTTTACAGTCATAAATATTTAGCCTAAGATAGCATAAGATTACATTCAAGCATTATTTTGCATTTTCTTACCTAAAATATGTCCTCTTACTATAATTATTGGCTATTGCTACACCTTTAAGCAGAATGTTATAAAAGTAATTTTTTTTTTTCCCACATCAACCCCAACCCCTGAGACTCTTGAGTCTCATGTTCAGCAAAACATATATAATTCATGTATTACTTCAGTCCTACTTCATCCCGGATGAGGCACAGTCATTTGATACAGTTCCCTTTGTTGGAAGAGACAGTCTGGATGGAATGCACTATTCGCTCAAAATTTAACAATCTATCCCATTTACGTGCTTAAATTACTGTAGAAATTTACAATCTAGTGCTTTCATGTTCTCCAGTGCCGTCTGGCGAACTTTGAACTATATCATCATGTTGTATGCTTTCGGTTTCTTCATAACTCAGATGCAAGCATTGCACTGTGTGTGTGTGTGTGTGTGTGTGTGTGTGTGTGTGTGTGTGTGTGTGAGAGAGAGAGAGAGAGAGAGAGAGAGAGAGAGAGAGAGAGAGAGAGAGAGAGAGAGAGGAAGAGAGAGAGAACCAGGGTGTGTGTGAGAGAGAGAGTGTGTGTGGGTGTGTGTGTGTGTGTGTGTGTGAGAGAGAGAGAGAGAGAGAGAGAGAGAGAGAGAGAGAGAGAGAGAGTGTGTGTGTGTGTGTGTGTGTGTGTGTGTGTGTGTGTGTGTGTGTGTGTGAGCGAGAGAGGGGGACACAGGGTGTGTGTGTGTGAGAGAGTGTGTGGGGTGGGTTGACAGTGTGTGTGTGTGTGTGTGTATGTGTGTGTGTGTGTGTGTGTGTGTGTTTGCGTGTGTGTGTTTGCGTGTGTGTGTTTGCGTGTGTGTGTTTGCGTGTGTGTGATTATAAATATATTTTAATTTTTCTCTCTCCTGCTTGTGTCTTAGGGTGAAAAAGAGATTACATCTTATAAATCCATGTGTCAGGATAGTGGGAGATGGCATTTACCTTTACCTGAGTGCAGGAGTGAGTCCACCCACCTCTTTCACCATTTGCTTAAATTGCTTAATTATAATTATAAACCATTAATATTCAGATCAAAAGCATTATTGTTATTGAAATAAGTGTTTGCTTCATCCAAATTTTTATTATTCATAATTATTATTCATTTATGTTGTTTCTTGTTGTGTTATTGTTTATTATTGTAGTTATTGATTGTGGAACACCAAAGAGTTTACTAAACGGTGGATTTAAGTTTTTGTCAGGATCTGAGAACCAGTACAAATCTGTTGTGCAATATCACTGCAACGAGCCCTTCTATTCCTTCAGCAAGTCTATCTCAGGTATGCACAACAATAATAAGAACAACAACAACAACAGCAGCAACTGCCACAACATCAACAACAACAACAACAACAACACAACAATCAGAACAACGCCGACAGAACAATCACAACATAATAACAAAAACACAATAATAGTAGTAATACATTCATTTATTCAGTGCAGTGGTGGTCTAGTGTTATAGGGTTCTGGATCGCTGATCCTAAGGTTGGGGGTCTGAGTCCCACTCTCCACAAGGCTGTTACTGTCCCCCAAGTACACTAACTGGGTTATCAAAGGCCGGCCATGTCTCTCACTGTCTATGGTGAGGTTCATGTAAAAGAACCATTGCTGACATTTGTAAAGTGTAGGCTGCAAAGCCATTGGCGTGTTTCCGTTGCGATGGCCTGGCGAGCTGTCCAGAGTGCACTCTGCTCTCGCCCGGAGTTGGCTGGAATGGGCGCCAGCCTCCCCACAACCTTAATTAGGATTAAGTGGTTACAGAAAATTAACTGAACTGAACATTCATTGATTTTCTGAACCACTTAATCCTCATTAGGGTTATGGGGAGACTGGCTCTCATCTCAGCTGACTCTGGCCGAGGGCGAAGTACACCCTGCATAGCTCGTCAGGCCATTGCAGGGCCAACCCTCACACAATCATTCACACCTAGGAGAGCTTTGGAATAGCCAATTAACCTACCATGCTTTTGGTCTGTGGGAGGAAATTGGAATACCTGGGGGAAACCCCCTCAGGCATGGGGAGAACATGCAAACTCCACACAGAAACACTCAAGCTAAGAATCAAACCCAGGACCATCTTGCGGTTAGGTGGATGTGCTAACCACTATGCACCGTGCCACCAATAATAATAATAATAATAATAATAATAATAATAATAATAATGTTCTTTATCTTACATTGATAATACTTTTAGTAAGTCTCACGTGTGCTGCTGATCGGAAGTGGAGAGGCGACGAAAATGAAGTTGAACCACATTGTTTTCCAGGTAACATCACAAACCCACTGAAGTTCATGGGACATCCATCCACCCATACATCCATCCTTTCATTCATGTACCAATCCATCAATCTACCACCCACCCATTCATTCATTCACCCATCCATTCATCTACCCACTCACTCATACACCACACATTTATCCATGGACCCAACCATTCATCTCTGCACCCATCCATCCACCTATTCGCTCATACACTCGCCCATTCATCTGTGCATCCACCCACCCATACACCTGCCCATTCATCCATGTATGCATCCACCCACACACTCATCCATGCACCCATCTATCCACCCATTTATCCACCAATCTACCCACCCATCCATCCATTCATCCATGCACCGATCCAATACCTGGAGGATTGTTGGAGGTAGAACTAACAAGAGATCAGGTGGAAATTGAGTACAGGTTGGAATATTGGAGGTAGATTTTATTTGATCTCCAATGGTGCGAATGAGAAAAGAAAGTGTGAAGGAGTAATCCTAAAGGAAGAGCTCATCAGGAGTGTGTTGGGAATGAACAAAGCATCTGACAGACTGATAAGTGTCAAGCTAGATACTGAAGCAGGGAGTGATATTGAATATCATCAGTGCCTATGACCCTAAAGGAGAATCAGAGGAAGAGAAGGAAGAGATCTGGAGAGAGAGAGAGCGAGAGAGAGAGAGCGAGAGAGAGAGCGAGAGAGAGAGAGAGATATGAAGTAGATCAGAGAGCTCCTAAGGATGAAAGTGGTGATTAGGTGTAAGATGGGAAGAGAGATGATAAGGAAATGATGAACAGGTTCAAGATGGAATGCTGAAGGGCAGATGATGGTAGATTTTGTAAAAGAATGGAAATGACAGTGGGGAATACATATTTTGAGAAGAGCGAGGAACACTAAGTGATAAAATACATATACAGTCATTATCCAAGTTACGACGTACGTGAGTTACGACCAGCTGTACTTATGGCCACGTCTAGCAGATGCCTATTATGAGTTTACTGTATACCATAGCCCCCATGAGGAATCTGATTCATCAGATGGAAATTCTACCAAGAAAGCAAAGAAGGCACTGTCGTTAGAGATGAAGATGAAAGTGATAAAGCAGTATGAAGGAGGAAAAAAGTAAATTCCATGAATCGAGATCTCCATCTCTCCCACTCCACGGTGTCTACGATTCTGAAGGACAAGGACCGCATTAAAGAAGCAGTGAAAGCAGCAGCCCCGATTAAGTCAACTACTTGAAAAACAGCTTGAAAGACCGATTGCAGAGATGGAAAAGTTGCTATGCATGTGGTTGGAAGGTAATAGGCAAAGAAATGTGAAAGTGATGTTGCGAGCAGTGCAAAGTAAGGCTACAAGTTTATTTCGCATGTTGAAAGAATGTGCAGGGGAAGAATATGCTTTACATGAATTCATAGTGAGTGCTGTGGGTGGTTTCGGTTTCGTTGTGTTAAATATCCGACTTACAACCAATCTGACTTACTACTAGTTGGTCAGAACCGATCTACTAGTATATATAAGAGTGGACGAAGGTGCTTGGGGGAAGGGGGGTGATATCCTTTACTGGAGATACCATTGGAAGGAGATTAATGGCTGTAAGGTGGGGGGTAGGGAAGTTTTGATGGACAGGATATTACAATAATAATTATTGATTCATGTAAGAAGTGAAGAGGAAAAGTGTGAGACGTGGAATAAAGATAAAATGGTGGAAGTTAAAGGAGGAAGACTTCGGTATGCAATTTAATGAGGAAGTAAAACAGTTGTTGGATGGCAGTAAGGGGACACCGGAGGCCTGGACAGATACAGCAGGTGTGACAAGGGAGAAAACCAGGAACATACTTGGAAGCATTTGGGCAGAAAAAGGAGAACAAAGTGGCTTGATGGTTTAAAGGGGAAATGAAACACAATGCATTTGGTTCTCAATATCACGTTTTTGCATATGTGGGGCCAGTGGTGTAGTGGTCAGGGTGCTGTGCTCATGATCAGGAGGTTGTGTGTTCAAATCCCAGTGAGACCCTCATTGTGCTAAGACCCCTGAGCAAGGTCTCAACCACAAGTGTGCCTCTGTTCACCCAGCAGTATAAATGGGTACCAGTAAAAATATACTGGGAAGGTAACCTGAGATGGACTAGCGTCCCATCCAGGAGGAGTTGTACTTCTAGTCGCTTCACGCTATGGAAACCGGGGATAAGCACAGGTCTGATGAGTCACTATGGCTCGGGTGTTAAAAAAGCCCAACAGACTTTACCTTTACATATCACGTTTTTGCAGCTAATTAGTTGAAAATCGCCCTGATAATAATGTAAATCCAATTTGAAATTCGCGGTGTGAGACCATGTAAGCCGCCATTGGTCCCCGGCCATTTCCTGTGACGTCACTGGGTTAGTGGTCGTGAACTTGTATAAATATCACAATGGCTAGCAATGCATCAATACATAATATTAAAAAGCCCTTAACTACCGGTCATCATTGTATCACATCGGGCTGTACAAAAAGCTATTATAAACGTAAAGGTGTGCACTTTCACTGGCTGCCTTTAAGCAACAGTAAGCTATTGAAAGCCTGGCTCAGTGCATTGAAACGTGCAGACCCACCAGTAAATGAAAGTGCACACATTTGCAGTGCCCATTTCAGGACAGAAGATTATGTACACACATACAAATATGACCAAACTGGTCCCACGGTGTGGTCCAAAACTGCATCATTGAAACCAGGATCAGTTCCGACCGTATTAGACTTTTCTGCATACAATATTACAAGCACAGACAGACCAAGCTCACTGCAAAGTAATATAGTATCTGCACGTAAGCGAAGGGTGTAAAAGCAAGCTCTCCAGGCTGAACACACAGAGGTATGGAATATTAGACAGCCATAGAAAACATGACAACCATAGATAATAACAAGACAACTATAGACAATAACATGACAATTCTGACTTGATCTGTAAACCAACCGACTATTTATGGGGTGTTCAAAGGTTTCAGCACAGACATCTCTCATGGAGACCCTGTCCACCTCTAAAATATCCCTTTCAAGGCACCACATAGGAAACAGTCTGTAGTTTGTTATGCAGGTCAGCTCCCCCTCAGCTCACAAGAGATGGTCAAGCGCGGCGTCCTAGCAGTAAGGCATTTGTGGTAACGGTGTACAGTTGTCACAAGTGCACATAAAATCATCGATCGGGTCATGTTCACTGGCATGTCCGTGATCACTGTCAATATCCCTATTATTGCTCTCGATGTCAGATTCAGCCGGGGTTCTTGGACTAACGTTGGCAATATTCCATCGGATAGGCTTGAAAGCATATATGACGCGCTCCACCAGAGCTTTTGAGACAAAACTCACGTGAAAAAGTAAGAAAGTGAATGTTGAGTACAAAGAATGTTGAGTACAAAGTGCACTTACTTACTTGACAGATCGGAAGTCCGGATAAGCCGCATTTTGTCTTAAAAGCTTCAGTGTCAGTTGCGACGCTACATTCGATGGAGCGTGTCACATATACCTGTGGATTATCAGGCATTTCCTCTACCCCCATATAGCCTTCATCTTCCGAAAAATAATCGTCTTCTGCTGAAAAACTGCGTGTTGTTGGAGTGAGATTCCATGTTGTTTATATCCATATAATATGCTGTGATATGCATGCACTATATCTCATGTGGTACTTTGTACCAACCCAGTGATGTCACGGTAACTTTGTGTAGATGGGCACTTAGCAATGGCGGCTTTCGGGTCGATAACTTATACGACAAGCACATAAAACAAAACCGATGTGTGTGCAATGATTTATTTATGATATAAAATTTAAGCCACAATCGCTTCAATCACTTCAATAAACTATACTTAAATTACCGCCAACTTATTTAGTCTGCGTTTCATTTCCCTTTAATGAGGAAGTTCTGGAAAGTATCAAAGCAATAAGATTAGCAAAAAAAGAAATGGAACACGCAGTGGTGGTCTAGTGGTATAGGGTGCTGGATCGCTGATCCAAAGGTTGGGGGTTCGAGTACCACTCTCCACAAGGTTGTCACTGTTCCCCCAGTGCAGCTAACTGGGTTATCAAAGGCCGGCCATGTCTCTCACTGTCTATGGTGTGAGGCATGTAAAAGCACCATTGCTGACTTTCGTAAAGAGTAGGCTGCAAAGCCGTCGGCATGTTTCCGCCCTGCGATGGCCTGGCGAGCTGTCCAGGGTGTACTCTGCCCTCGCCCGAAGTTGGCTGGGATGGACACCAGCCTCCCCGCAACCCAAATTAGGATTAAGCGGTTACAGAAAATGAACTGAACCGAAATGGAACACTCAAAGAGAAGAAAGAAGCTACACAAAGAAAGGAGAAAATAATTATACCAATTGGCCAGGAAGAGGATTGAGCAAGGAAAGATTTCAGTCAAGTTCGGTTATAAACAACTTAGATGGTAATGTGACTGACAAGTGAGGAGAGTGTGTTGAGAAGGTAGGAAGAGAAGCTGTGAGAAGATGATAAATGAAGAAAATGAGAAAGAAATGGGTGGAGGATGTGAAGAGAGTGAACCTGGAAGTGTGAGGTACGAGTAATGATGAAGTAAGAGCAGCTATGAAGAGTGAAAAGGAAGTTGGTCCAGATGATCTTCTTGTTCTTCTTTTTTCTTTCTGTTCTTCCCTTCAGGGGTTACCTCAGCGAATCATCTGCCTCCATCTCACCCTATCTCTGCATCCTCTATTCTTACTCCAACTACCTTCATGTCCTCCTTCACCACATCCATAAATCTTCTATTTGGTCTTCCTCTAGGACTTCTACCTGGCAGTTTCAGCCTCAGCATCTTACTACCAATATACTCACTATCCCTTCTCTGTACATGTCAAAAACCATCTCAATCTCGCCTCTCTGACTTTGTCTCCAAAACCTATTACATGTGCTGTCCCTCTGATGTTCTAATTCCTGATCCTGTCCATCCTCGTTACTCCCAAAGAGAACCTCAACATTTTCATGTCTGCTACCCCTAGCTTTGCCTCCTGTTTTTCCCCAGGGCCACTGTTTCTAAACCATACAACATCACTGGCCTCAACACCGTCTTGTACACTTTTCCTTTCATTCTTGCCGATACCTTCCTATCACACATCACACCAGACACTTTTCTCCAACCATTCCATCCTGCCTGCACACAATTCTTCACCTCTTGTCCACACTATCCATTGATCTGGATTGTTGAGCCTATGAACTTAAAATCCTCCACCTTTCTTATCTCTGCTCCCTGTAACCTCACCGTTCCTCTTTGGTCCTTGTCGTTCACACACATGTATTCTTTCTTACTGAGGCTAACCTTCATTCCTCTTCTTTCCAGGGCATACCTCCACTTCTCTAGGTTTTCCTGCACTTGTTCTCTGCTCTCACTACAGATCACAATGTCATCTGCAAACATCATTGTTTGTGGGGAATCTTGTCTCACCTTGTCTGTCAGCCTGTCCATGACCATAGCAAACAAGAAGGGGCTCAGAGCTGACCCTTGATGCAGTTCCACCTCCACCTTGAACTCTTCTGTCACACCGACAGCACACCTCACCACTGTCTTACATCTCTCATACAGGTCCTGCACCACTCTAACATACTTCTCTGCCATTCCAGACTTCCTCATGTAATACCACAGTTCCTCTCTCGGCACCCTGTCATATGCTTTCTACAGATCCACAAAGGCGCAATGCAGCGCCCTCTGACCTTCTCTGTACTTCTCTTCTCGTTCTTGGCATGAGACCAAACTGTTGTTCACAAATGCTGACCTCTGCCCTTAGTCTAGCTTCCACTATTCTTTTCCATAACTTCTTCGTATGGCTCATCAACTTTATCCCTCTGTAGTTGCCACAACTCTGCACGTCTCCCTTGTTCTTAAAAATGGGCACCAGCACACTTCTCCTCCATTCCTCTGGCATCCTCTCACTCTCTAAGACCTTGTCAAATGTTCTTGTCAGAAAATCTACTGCTACCTCTCCTAGACACTTCCATACCTCCACCGGTATGTCATCAGGACCAACTGCCTTTCCATTCTTCATCCTCTTCAATGCCCTACTCACTTCACCCTTACTAATCTTTGCTACTTCCTGGTCCTCAACAGTCACCTCTTCTACTCTTTTTTTCTCTCTCTCATTTTCCTCATTCATCAGCTCTTCAAAGTACTCTTTCCATCTTCCCAGCACACTTCTGTCATCAGTCACTACATTTCCCTCTCTGTCCTTTATCAATCTAACTTGCTACACGTCCTTCCCATCTCTATTTCTCTGCTGTGCCAACCTGTATAAATCATTTTCTCCCTCTTTACTTTCCAACCTATCATACAAGTCATCATACGCCCTCTGTTTGGCCTTTGACACTGCTACCTTTGCCTTACGCTGTGTCTCCCTGTACTCCTGTTTACTCTCTTCAGTTTTCTCAATGCCCCACTTCTTCTTAGCTAATCTCTTCCTTTGTACACACTCTTGCACTTCCTCATTCCACCACCAAGTCTCCCTATCTACTTTCCTTCCAGATGACACACCAAGTATTCTCCTACCTGTCTCCCTGATCACATTAGCTGTAGTTGTCCAGTCATCTGGAAGCACTTCCTGACCACCCAAAGCCTGTTTCAACTCCTCCTTGAAGACAACCTGACACTCTTCCTTTTTCAGCTTCCACCACTTTGTCTTCTGTTCTGCCTTTGCCTTCTTCACCTTCCTCACCATCCTGCACACCACCATCCTATGTTGTTTGGCAACACTCTCACCCACTACTACTTTGCAGTCACTGACTTCCTTTAAATTACATCGCCTGCACAAGATGTAGTCTACCTGTGTGCTCCTACCTCCACTTTTATAAGTCACCCTATGCTCCTTTCTCTTCTGGAAGAAAGTATTCACCACAGCCATTTCCATCCTTTTTGCAAAATCTACCAACATCTGTCCTTCTGCGTTCCTGTCCTGGATACCAAACCGACCCATCACTTTTTCGTCCCCTCTGTTTCCTGCACCAACATGTCCATTGAAGTCTGCACCAATGACCACTCTTTCACCTCTGGGGGTACTCTGCATCACTTCATCTAACTCACTCCAGAATCTCTCCTTCTCTTCTAGCTCACATCCTGCCTGTGGAGCATAAGCACTAACAACATTGAACATCACACCTTCAATTTCTAACTTGAGACTCATCACTGTCTGACACTCTTTTCACTTCTAGAACATTCCTGACCAACCCCTTCTTCAAGATGACTCCTACTCCATTTTTCTTCCCATCCAGACCATGATAAAACGGCTTAAACCCTGCTCCTAAGCTTCTAGCCTTGCTACCTTTCTACCTGGTCTCCTGAACACACAGTATCTCCACCTTCCTCCACTGCATCATGTCAGCCAGCTCTCTACCTTTCCAGTCATAGTTCCAACATTCAAAGTTCCTACTGTCAGTCCTAGACTCATGCCTTTCCTCTTCTCTCTTTTTTCCTATGGACATGCCTCCCACCTCTCCTTCTTCAAGCAACAGTAGTCCAATTTCCACCAGTACCCTGTTGGTTAGCAGCACTGATGGCGGCCTCGACTGATCCGGTATAACTTTCGCTTTGATCATTCGCATATTTCTCTTGGCACAAGTTTATTGCTGGATGCCTTTCCCTCTGCATTTATCCAGGCTTGGGACCAGCGTGAGGATGAACACTGGCTTGTGCCCCCCCCCCATGGCTGCTGTTGGTCCAGATGATGTACCAGTGGAATCATGCAGATGTTTCAGTATAATAGCAGTGCAGTTTTTATACCAGACTCTTCAGCCAAATGTTAGAGGATGAGAGGAAGCCTGTTGAGTAGAGAAGACATGGTCTTGTACCAGTTTTCAAAAACAGGGGAGATATACAATAACTGTGTGCAATGTGGGATAACTACAAAGGGATTAATAGGAAACGTGCGGAATCCAGTCTGAAAGGAGGGGTGGTGATCTGCGAACAGCAGCACAGTTTCATCCCATGGACGAGACCCACAGATGTTTGCATTGGTTTTGAGAATATTGATGGGGAAGTACAAGTAAGGTCATAAGGAGTTGCAATGAATGAATAAAAATGTTTTTATCCCTTTCTTCTTTACAATAATCATGGATGAGCTGACGAATGAGAGCAGTGGAGATGAGTTTGAAGAGGTGGCGGTACATTGGAGAGAAGAGAAAGGAAAGTCAGCAGGTGTGAGAGTACATGTGACTGAATGAAAGAGGGTAATGGAAGAGTGCAGCTGTCAGGAGCAGAGGTGATGAAGGGGAGTCTGACTAACCAAGGTAATAGAGGACATGGGAGAGAAATGAGGGAGTGCAGGCAGGGTAGAATGAATGGAGAAGAGTGGATGGAGTGATTGCTGATGTCTCTGCAAGAGTGAAGGGAAAGGTTCTATGCTTGTTTGGAGAAGGTGGTGCTGATTAAAAGACATGAGGCGAAGCTGGAAACGTCAGAAATAAAGATGCTGTGATTTTCTTTGGGAGGGACAAGAATGGACAGAATTATAAATGAATGTGTTAAAAGAGCAGCAAAAGTTTGGATTGTTTATTGATGAACGGACATAGAACAGACTGAGATTGTTTGGACTTGGGCAGAGGAGGGATAAAGGGCATATAAGGCTCGATGAATATTAAGGATAGAACTGTACGACGAGAAGAGGAGAGACAAAGAGGAGATTTATGGATGTTGTGATGGAGGACATGCAGGTGATTGATTTGACGTCTCCTATTGAAAGCAGTAGGAAAAAGAAGGGGATGAAGGTTACCTCATTTATGTCTTTGGACTGTGGAAGGAAACCAATTTACCTGGACAAAGCCCATAGAAGTATAAGAACATGTAACACCACTCAGCTGCAACCACACTACTTAAAAAAAAACTATAAAGAAGCACATCCAAGCTTTCAAACCATTTCATGGACATGTTAAAGACCGGCAAAGATCTCAAGCTGTGCAGCTGCTGAATGAGAACTAAGTGCTGTCGTGGCTGTGTGAGATTGAGTGTCTCAACAGGTGCCTGCTAAAGAAGTTCTCCAATGTTCCACCATCAATCAGTGCTGAGAGAATGGAAATGCCTTATAAGGGTGTATCTGTACACTTGTAGTGAATGGATGGTTTGTTTTTAATTCTTACAGTTCAGGAGTAGTTTTTCGTTGGGATGTATTGGTGCTGCCCAATGGGAACACTGGGTTATATCATGGATAGGGGTGTAGTAATAATAACATTGTTACTTCCTCTTGCATTGATGATCCTCTGAATCACTTGGTTTGTACCACCTGCAGGGGACAGGAGTGGTGTTTCCTCTTCAGTTGCATATAGGTTGTTCCGAGTGGATGGAGAGAACAGTGAGGGAGGCCAGAGAAATTGCTTATTGCAGAAAATTAGTTTGATGACAATTTTCACTTCCTACAATTTGAACCACGGCAGAATGATGCCCTTAGCACTGACTTGTCCATAATAAAGGCACAGAAATAAGGAAATTTGGTGGCATTCAAACCTAGTTTCTATCTGAGTTTCTGTCTAAGTTCTTTCGCTCTGGGAAGTGATTAAAAACCTAATGGAGAAGTTTGGTTTTGTGGCCAGACAAGGTAATTACGGTGCAATTAACACACCATATAAACTCGTTATTAACAGAGTGTGAGATCTGTACACATCAAGCGAACAAGGCCAATACCTGAACAAGGTGTCTTCATCCCTGTGTATGAGTAATTTGGAGGGTTTTGACCTGTTTTCTTTCCAATGACAAACAATCAGCAGCTACTATGTAAGAGTGTTCAAATCAGATTATTCCCAACAGACATTCCATGAAAACTCAGCAACAAGACAACTGTTCAGGAAACTACCTAAATTCCCAAACATGGGCAGAGAAAACAGACAAACAGTCTTCCTTCATGAGGATCCCAACTGAAAACGTTTATTGAAAAAGCCACAAGGTGGCACCAAAAACTTACAACAATATGACACACAGAGGGCAGCACAAGAGTACTAAATTACATGAATTTCATCAATATCCAACATCCTCCCCACCATTGGATACCTATCTCCAACCAAACCGTGAAGGAGAGGTAATGAAATAACTACATATTGAAGTGGGAGAGCTAATACATGTATCATAAATGCATTTTACCAACATACAAATTGTCAGACCAGTGATTATCTTTACCTTGTACATTTTCAATTACCAGAAATTTAGAAACATCAATTAAACATTAAACATAAATCATTCAACCAAATATATTCAATATTCGCAATAGAACACATGTTATTTAAACCTGAAAACTTTATATTTTACTTAACCATGTTATATCCACAAACTACAATGGCAATTTCCTTGTTATTCAACTCAGTGGCAAATACCTTGGCTTCTGGATCACCAACCTGCTTCACATCAGCTCATGAAGTATTAACCGTGTATTATTACAAATCTAGCCTATCTGGAGGCTTCACCTGATGACCATATCTAGTTTTGACATCTGCCAAGCCAACAGAAGCATTGTTTGCATTTTCAGTTAGATCAAGTCCGGGGAGTCAGAATCCAGTTCTAGCAGGGAAATTCTCTGGATGGGTCTAGTAAAGATGCCCCTTTCAGTTTTGATTCTCACAGACCGTACAACCCCATCCTTCCCTGGATATACCTCAATAACCCACCCCAATGGCCATGATAAACGCGGGGAGCCCTCCTCCTTCATAAGAATAATAGAACCAACCTGTTGCTGACTTCGGTTAACATTTAAACCCCCACCAAAGGGAAGATTTCTAATGTATTCTGTACTCCATAATTACCAAAATCTATCCATGATCTGCTGATCTTCTGAATACCTAGAAACAAGAGAACTTTGACTACTCTCCACCGTACCATTCATGTTTGGTACTTTAAACCCAGCAACTCGTCCAATCAGAAAATGAGAAGGGGTCAAGGGAGTATTATCGAGCTCATCACCAGAGGAAGTCAATGGTCGTGAGTTCACACAGGCTTCAATCTCTGTCAACACAGTATCCAACTCAGTTCTAGTCAATGACTGAACTCCAATGGATTTCCACAATGAAGATTTGACCGATCTAACCATACGTTCCCACCAGCCTCCCTACCAAGGCGCTCTGGGAACACTGAAATGCCACTCAGGGGATGCTGATCTTAACTGCCTTTGCAGATGATCTCTAGTGCCGATAAAGGACTTGTCATTATCAGAACACACAATGGAAGGCCACCCTCTCCTAGCCACAAATCTACGCAATGCCAAAACGAAGTCAGCCACTGACATAGAGGTAACTAACTCCAAATGAACTGCTCTGATCACCGCACAGGTGAACAATAGAATGTTGTGTTTCTTGCCAGGCGCATGATCCATACCCATAATAGCAAAGGGGGGCGCTCTGGAAATATGAGCAGCAGGTAATGGAGCCATTGGTTGAGTACTCAACTTAACATCTTGCCTCTGACAAGCCACACACCTTGCCTTAACTGACTTAGCCAAACGCCGCAACTGGACAATCCAATAAGTACTCCGTATCCAAGTAATCATTGTAGCCACACCAGCATGCTTCAACAGGTAGTGGAAAAACCTTACCACCAACAATGACAAATGACCCTTGGGGAGAATGATTGGATGTTTTTCTTCATATGCCAATTCTGAGAACTGGACCCTGCCTTGTACTCGAAGCAACCCATCTGAGCATATGAATGGTGTCGATTTAACAATGGGAGAATTTCGAGGAAGTGGATGGCAAAGCCCTAAACTCCTCTGTGAATTCCTGTTGGTGCAAACAAAGCAGAAGTTTGACCTTGCCAACTGTCATCTCCTCCAAAGACAAATCACCTCTTCTGAGTTCTCCAAACTTACCACACTTCATTTGACTTGATTCAAGTTGACATTTCAACTTGATTGCAGAGCAGCAGCAGTTCTAGTAGACCAATTCTGAGACTTAAATTCTGTATTCTTGGATGCTGCTTCTGAAACACATCTGAATGCTCTCCACATTTAATCTCCTTATTCAGGAATTCCAAAAAAAAAGTCTAGGTCACTCTAGTGACCTTCTCCATCCCTAGCGCATTCCATTCTGAGCTCTGTAGGAATCATAGATAGAATGAGAGGAGTAAGGAACACATCGTACCCTTTACCATGAACACCGAGCACTTGTAAACTGCGGACATGTTTCAACAGTCTGTCCTGTAGCTTCCACAGTTCCCCAATGCTACAGTGTAAGGGAGGCGACAACTCTAGCAAGCTTTGTATGTGGGTAAACACAATTCTCTCTTTCCTCCCGTAACGATCTTGTAGCATTTCTACAGTCACTGCATAATTGTGGGAAGTAGTGGTTAATCCATCTACTACTCCCTTAGCTTGCCCTTGCAGAGAAGATAAAAGATAAACAAATTTAGTGATATCTGGAATGTCAGTATCACCCACCAAAGCCTGAAATTGGTCCCAGAAAGGCTGCCAGTGTTCCAAATTCCCACTAAACTTGGGAAGCTCAAGCTTGGGAAGACCCACATTCGCAGACAACGAAGATCCAGAATTTGACGATCTGTCATCTTCAACCGCATTTGTCTCCTTGATCAGTGAGGCACGGCGCTTTGATGCCCTCATCCTAACCTTGTCGATTCCATTCAAAAAAAGGCCAGTATTATTCACATCTTCAATTTTGTCCAGTGGAAGAAGTGATTCAACTTTACTCTGCGCATCCAACAACAATATCCAACAACAACTATGGATTTTGAATTCGGTCAACAAGTTAATAATTGAACCCCTGGAGTATATTACAGTTTACCTTTTCCTGTTCTCTCTCTCTCTCTCTCTCTCTCTCTCTCTCTCTCTCTCTCTCTCTCTCTGTGTGTGTGTGTGTGTGTGTGTGTGTGTGTGTGTGTGTGTGTGTTTCTCAGTGTGTGGGCGTCCTGTTGTAGATATCACCTCCCTGGGACGGGTATTGGGAGGGAAGATAGTGAAAGGCGACTCCTTTCCGTGGCAGGTGTTTCTCCATAGTAAAGGAAGAGCAGGAGCGATTGTGATCGGAGAGAAATGGCTCCTTACTGCAGCTCACAATCTGGAAGAAATAAAACAGCTTGAGGAACTGAAGGTAGCGTTATCCCGAGGCACTGACTCTTAATTTCTGAGAAATTACCAGATTCTAGAATTTAAACCCATTTTATTTCTGTTTTCAGGCATATGTTGGAAGCACCGTAGTGAGTGAATATTTTAAAGACAATAGTGAATTTCCGCCACTTCAGATCGAATCCTTCTACATCCATCCAGGATATAAAACCTCAAACTATAATAACGACATTGCGTTAATTAAGCTAGTGAAATCAATCACCTTTAATGAGAAAGTAATGCCAGTGTGTATTCCTGCACAGAACGCTCAGCTCAATAGTATCGGGTAAGATAAGAACTATTTAAAACATCCAGATATGTACACATGAGAACTCCCTCATGACAGGACCCTCCTGATGATGCATTGTTCTGTGCATTCTTTTGACTTTAGGTGGGTTTCAGGATTTGGAGTGACTGAGGCGACCTCGACGTCTGATTATCTCAGATACATCCGTCTTCCTATCGTGGACCAAGATGTGTGTCACTCGTCCATTGAGAAGGTGAGAGAGAAACTCCCTGAAGTATCCACATTGACGGAGAACATGTTCTGTGCTGGACTTCCTGAAGGAGGGAAGGACACATGTCAAGGAGACAGTGGCTCTGGTTTTGTAATGAAAAATAACGATACATATCATGCAGCGGGAATCGTTAGTTGGGGAGTGGACTGTGGAAAACCTGGAAGGTACGGCATGTACACTCGTGTAGCACGATACACAGACTGGATCCATAAAATCATGAACGAGAATTAGCAGCAGAGGACAAAATGAAGAGGATATTCCGTGATGTACTAGCATAACTCTAAAAAGTGGTTTGATTCAAAATATCTCTGGCTGTATTGTGAAGTGATTGAACTTGATGGAAAAATAAATAAATCTTTTACCATCACCAGTGGCTGTAGTGTCATTGTCATTTCTTCCATTTCATTATTTTACGATAGTTAACAATATAAAATGTTTGTTACATTATATTTTTCAAAAAGAGAGAGATAGAGGGTGAGTGAGTTAGTGTGTGTGTGTGTGTGTGTGTGTGTGTGTGTGTGTGTGTGTGTGTGTGTGTGTGTGTGTGTGTGTGTGTGTGTGTGTGTGCGGGGCTTTGAACAAGGGAAATTTATTGCATTTTGATGATCATCCAGATTTTTAAATGTTGTGAGATAAAACAACTTTTGGCATTTTGGTTCATATGGTGATTGTGAGCTTGGTGGAGATTTGTGCTTTACAAGTGCTTTTGTTAAGATATTAAAAGAAATCTCAACATGCACGAGCGATGAGAGCCAATAACCAAGACCTGAGTGGTGCATACTGCTGAGCACACTGTGGCTGAGTTTTGGTTCTTAGACCTTGGCCAGGCTTAGCCTTCAGAGTCTGGCATCACAAATTGGAAGTGGAGCATCACATCACTGTTGGAGAGGGAACCTAATCTGATATGTGAAATTGAGTGGTACCAACTAGATATGGAGTTGTGTTCAAAATCATGGCAGTAAATCATCACTAACCTGATCAATCAGTGCCTTTGATATTTATGATTATATATTAATGATATTTCTACATGGCAAATATTTTACAATCTGGTGTAGTAGAGTGTTTTCCGGACCATAAGGTACACCTAAAATACTTTCATCTTTAAAAAAAACAAACAAAAAACAAAAACGGTGTGCCTTATAATCTGGTGCGCCTTGTGTAAGAATGGAGCCATGCAACTTCATCTAATGATACCGTGAAAACCCAAGTAAAGTAAACTAATTCCGATCTTATTATAATTCCGCTGGATTAACCAAAGAACACAAACCGCTAGATAGTGGTCTCAACAGATCGTAGGTTAGAGGGATCCGGGCTTCATGTCCAACTCACGCAACTGTGAAACTAACAAACTGAAGATAAAGAATTTGATTAATTTGTGGAAAAGGAATGAACTGAAAAAGTAAATTTATTGTTTTATTTTGTTACAGCTGAACGATGTTGGGAATTATTGTGCAGTGTATTGTATTTTATATTGTTATAACTGAACAATGATGAGTTATTGTGAAGTGTATTATTTTATATTTTATATTGTTATAACTGGACAATGATGAGTTATTGTAACGTGTATTATTTTATATTTTATATTGTTATAACTGGACAATGATGAGTTATGGTGAAGAGTATTATTTTATATTTCACATTATTATAATTGAAGAATGTTAAGAGTTATTGTAAAGTGTATTTTTTATATTTTATATTTTTATTACTGAACAATGATGAGTTATTGTGAAGTGTATTATTTTCTATTTGATTTCATTATCAATGAACAATTATGAGAGTTTTCGTGAAGTGCATAATTTTCTATTTTATATTGTTATAACTGAACAATGTTGAGAGTTATTGTGAAGTGTATGATTATGTATTTTATATAGTTATAACTGAAAAATGATGCGTTATTGGGAAATGTATTTTTTATATTTTACATTATTATAACGGAACAACGATGAGTTATTATGAAGTGTATTATTTTATATTTTTATTATTAATGAACAATGTTGAGAGTTATTGTGAAGTTTATTATTTTATAGTTTGTATTGTTATAACTAAACACTGGTGAGTTACTCTTACATGGATTATTTTATATTTTACATTATTTAACTCAACAATGAGGACTTATTGTGAAGTGTATTATTTTATATTTTAGATATTATAACTAAAAAACGATGAGTTATTGTGAAGTGTATTACTTTATATTTTACATTATGATAACTGAACAATGTTGAGGTATTGTGAAGTGTATTATTTCAGATTTTACATTATTATAACGGAGCAATGTTGAGCATTATTGTAAAGTGTATTAATTTACATTTAAATTATTACAACTGAAGAATTTTGAGTTATTGTGAAGTGTATTATTTAAAATTTTACAGTATTATAACTGAACAATGTTGAAAGCTACCGCAAAGTTTATTATTTTATATTATTACAACTGAACAATGATGAGTTATTGAGAAGTGTATTATTTTTTATTTTAAATTATTATAACTGAACAATGATGAGTTATTGTGAAGTGCATTATTTTAGATTTTATATTGTTATAACTGAACAATTATGAGTTAATTTAAAGTGATTTTTTTTCTTTTTTATATTATTATAACTGAATAATGTAAAGAAATATTATGAAGTGTATTATTTTATATTTGTATTGTTATAACTAAACAATGCTGAGAGTTATTGTAAAGTGTATTTTTTATACTTTATATTATAACTGAACAATGATGAGTTATTGTGAAGTGTATTATTTTATATTTCACATTATTATAACTGAACAATGTTGAGAGTTATTGTGAAATGTAATTTTTTTATATTTTACATTGTTATAACTGAACATTGTTGAGCGTTATTGTGAAGTGTATTATTGTATATTTATTGAATTACAACTGAAGAGTGTTGAGAGTTATTGTGAAGTGTATTATTTTATATTTTATATTTAAATTGAGCTATGTTGAGAATTATTGTGAAGTTTTTAGTTTTTGAAATTTTATATTGTTATAATGGATTTGCCTTGAGGATGTTAATGGAGAAGTACAGAGAAGGTCAGAAGGAGCTGCATTGTGCCTTTGTGGATCTGGAGAAAGCATATGACAGGGTGCCGAGAGAAGAACTGTTGTATTGCATGAGGAAGTCTGGAGTGGCAGAGAAGTATGTTAGAGTGGTGCAGGACATGTATGAGAGATGTGAGACAGTGGTGAGGTGTGCTGTCGGTGTGACAGAAGAGTTCAAGGTGGAGGTGGGACTGCATCAAGGGTCAGCTCTCAGCCCCTTCTTGTTTGTGAGGTGAGGGACAGGCTGACAGATGAGGTTAGACAAGATTCCCCATGGACTATGATGTTTGCAGATGACATTGTGATCTGTAGTGAGAGCAGAGAACAAGTGCAGGAAAACCTAGAGAGGTGGAGGTATGCCCTGGAAAGGAGGGGAATGAAGATTGGCCTCAGTAAGACAGAATACATGTGCATGAATGACAAGGACCCAAGAGGAACGGTGAGATTACAGGGAGCAGAGATAAGAAAGGTGGAGGATTTTAAGTACTTAGGCTCAACAATCCAGAGCAATGGAGAGTGTGGAAAAGAGGTCAAGAAGCATGTGCAGGCAGGTTGGAATGGTTGGAGAAAAGTGTCCGGTGTGATGTGTGATAGGAGGGTATCGGCAAAAATGAAAGGAAAAGTGTACAAGACGGTGTTGAGGCCAACGATGTTGTATGGTTTAGAAACAGTGGCCCTGGGGAAAAGACAGGAGGCAGAGCTGGAGGTAGCAGAGATGAAAATGTTGAGGTTCTCTTTGGGAGTAACGAGGATGGATAGGATTAGGAATGAGCACATCAGAGGAACAGCACATGTAAGACATTTTGGAGACAAAGTCAGAGAGGCTAGATTGAGATGGTTTGGACATGTACAGAGAAGGGATAGTGAGTATATTGGTAATAGGATGCTGAGGCTGGAACTACCAGGCAGAAGGCCCAGGGGAAGACCAAAGCGACGATTCATGGATGTGGTGAAGGAGGACATGAAGGTCGTTGGTGTAAGAGAAGAAGATGCAAAGGATAGGGTGAGATGGAGGCAGATGATTCGCTGTGGCGACCCCTGAAGGGAAAAGCTGAAAGGAAAAGAAGATATTGTTATAATGGAACAATGTTGGGAGTAATTGTGAAGTGCATTATTTTAGATTTTATATTGTTATAACTGAACAATTATGAGTTAATTTAAAGTGATTTTTTTTTCTTTTTTATATTATTATAACTGAACAATGTAAAGAAATATTATGAAGTGTATTATTTTATATTTGTATTGTTATAACTGAACAATGCTGAGAGTTATTGTGAAGTGTATTTTTTTGTACTTTATATTATTATAACTGAATAATGATGAGTTATTGTGAAGTGTATTATTTTATATTTCACATTATTATAACTGAACAATGTTGACAGTTATTGTAAAGTGTATTTTTTCCTATTTTACATTATGATAACTGAACAATGTTGAGAAATATTGTGACGTGTATAAGTTTATATTTTATAATTAATATAGCTGAACAATGTTGAGAGTTATTGTGGAGTGTATTATTTTATATTTTAAATTATTATAACTGAACAATGTTATGAGTTATTGTGAAGTGAACTATTTTATGTTTTGTATTGTTATAAGTGGACAATAATGACTTATTGTGAAGTGTATTATTTTTATTTTATATTATTGATGGAATAAATTGATAGGATAAATGAGATGCAACTATGTGTTTATTGTAACTTCTGTGTATCTAAAGCTTCCTGTTCTTCTTGTAGTTGTGACATGTGCGCTAGGTACATGAAACTGTTGGGTGGGTGTTCCTGTGTCGTGTTTCGGTTAGGTGTGGGATTCGGAAAGTAACAATGTAACAATGAGGAATTGCTTTGAAATGGAATTAGCCAAGTGTTAAGCTCCGCAGGGCACAAACATATATATATGGAACTGCTTTGTGAACACGCAATTACTACTTTGCATGCACATCCCCAAGCGTTAAGTGCCGCAGTGCACAAACATATATGTTAATGCTTTGTGAACACGTAATTATTGCTTTGCACGCACATCCCTCTGTATAAATAAGCTGACACTGCATGTGTTCGATGAGCTCCCGATGAATAAACCAGACTGATTTCACTCGTGTGGTTCGTTGTCTGTTGCTCCCGGAGTACTCCTAGACGTTGAGATGCAGGAATCCAGATCGTGCAGGTTTCTCTAAGAGCTTCCTCCACGGAAAGAGTTCTTACAATTATTATCAATGAACAATGATGAGAGTTATTGTGAAGTGTTTTATTTTATATTTTTATTATTTTAACTGAACAATGTTGAGAGTTATTGGGAGGTTTATTATTTTGTATTTTATATTGTTATAACTGACCTCTGGTGAGTTACTATGAAGGGTATTATTTTATATTTATATTATTAAGACTGAACAATGTAAAGAGTTATGGTGAAGTGTATTATTTTATATTTTATACTTGACAGTTATTGAGAAGTGTATTTTTTATATTTTATATTGTGAGAACTAAAAAAAGATGAGTTATTGTGTAGTGTAATATTTTATGTTTCACATTGTTATAACTGAACAATGTTGACAGTTATTGTAAAGTGTATTTTTTCATATTTTACATTATGGTAACTGAACAATGTTGAGGTTTTGTGAAATGTATTATTTTGTATTTTATATTTTTATAACTGAACAATGATGAATTATTGTGAAGTGTCATTTTTTAATATATATTTTATATTATATCTGAACCATGATCCGCCATCCGGGGAGAGCTCGAAGTAGATCCGCTGCTCCTCCGCATTGAGAGGGGCCAGTTGAGGTGGCTCGGGCATCTGGTCAGAATGACCCCCGGACGCCTCCCTGGTGTGGTGTTTTGGGCATGTCCAACCGGGAAGAGACCCCGGGGTCGACCTAGAACACGCTGGAGGGACTATGTCTCTCGGCTTGTCTGGGACCGCCTCGGTGTCCCCCGGGGAGAGTTTGAGGAAGTGTCTCGGGAGAGGGACGTCTGGACCTCTTTGCTAAGGTTGCTGCCCCTGCGACCCGACCCTGGACTAAGCGGAAGAAGATGATGATGATGATGATGTTATTATAACTGAGCAATTATGAGAGTTATTGATAAGTTTATGATTTCACATTTTCTATTGTTTTTTCTGAAAAATCTTGAGTTATTGTGAAGTGAATTATTTTATATTGAACATTATTATAACTGAACAATATTTAGAATTTTAGTGAAATGTATTATTTTATAGTTTATACTGTTATAACTGAACAATGTTGAGAGTTATTCTGAAGTGTATTATTTTGTATTTTATATTATTATAACTAAACAATGATGAGAGTTATTGTGAAGTTTGTTGTATCATATTTTATAATGTTACAACTGAACAGGGTTAAAAGTTATTGTGAATTGCATTATTTTGTATTTTATATCATTACAACTGAACAATTTTTAGGGTTCTTGTGAAGTGTAATATTTTATATTTTATACTGTTTTAACTGAACAATGTTTAGGTATGGTGAATTGTATTATTTCATATTTTACATTATTATAACTGAAGAATGTTGAGAGTTATTGTGAAGTGTATTATATACTACATTTTACAGTATTGTAACTGAGCAATGTTAGAGTTATCGTGAAGTTTATTATTTTATAGTTTATATTGTTTTTACGGATATTAAGATATATTCAGATCTTATATTGTTTTTAATGGTGTTGAGAGTTATTGTGGAGTGTATTTTTTATATTGTACAATCTTATAACTGAACAGTGTTGACAATTATTGAGAAATGTATTTTTTATTTTATATTGTTATAACTGAACAATGTTGAGGTATTGTGAAGTGTATTATTTCATATTTTACATTATTATAACTGAACAATGTTGATCGTTATCGTGAGGTTTATTATTTTATATTTTATATTGTTATGACGGAACCATGTTGAGAGTTATTCTGAAGTGTATTATTTTATATTTATATGATTACAAATGAAGCACCTTGAAAATTAATTTGACGTGTACTATTTTGTGTTCATATTATTATAACTAACTGATGTTGAGTTATTGTGAAGTGTGTTATTTTATATTGTACATATTATAACTGTAAAATGTTGAGTTGTGAAGTGTATTATTTCATATTTTACATTATTATAACTGAGCAATGTTGAGAGTTATCCTGAAGTTTATTATTTTTTATTTTATATTGTTATATTGGAGCAATGTTCAGAGTTATTGTGAAGGGTATTATTTTATATTTATATGTATACACCTGAACAATCTTTAGTTATTATGAAGTGTATTATTTTATATTTTATATTGTTATCACTGATCAATATTGAGCGTTATTGTGAAGTATATTATTTTAGATATTATATTATTATAACTGAACAATGTTCAGAGTTATTGTGAAGTGTATTGTTTTATTTTTTATATTTGACAGTTATTGTGAAGTGTATTATTTTATACTGTTACAAGTGAACAATGAAGAGTTATTGTGAAGTATATTATTTTTTATTTTACATTATTATAACTGAACAATGTTGACAGTGTGGTGAAGTGTATTATTTTATATTTTATATTGTTATAACTGAACAATGGTGAGTTATTGTGAAGTGTATTATTTTACATGTTATATTTTATATTATTATACCTGAATAATGTTGAGAGCTTTTGTGAAGTGTATTTGTTTTATTTCATATTGTTATCACTTAAAACTCTTGAGAGTTATTGTGAAGTGTATTATTTTATATTATTATAATAGAGTGTGGCGCTGGATCGCTAATCCAAAGGTTGGGGGTTCGAGTCCCACTCTCCACAAGGTTGTCACTCTCCCCCCCAGTGCAGCTAACTGGGTTATCAAAGGTGGGCCATGTCTCTCACTGTCGATGGTGAGAGGCATGTAAAAGAACCATTGCTGACTTTCGTAAAGAGTAGCTGCAAAGTCGTCAGCGTGTTTCTCTCCCTTGCTAAAAGGGTTGTGACAGGAAGGGCATCCGACGTAAAAACCTCTTCCAAATCAAACGTGCGAATCAGATGATTCACTCTGGCGACTCCCGAGTAAAAGGGAAAAAGCCGAAATGAAGACAGAGAGTGTGTTACTAATGCATTAATAAAAGCGATTATAAGGATTTTTGAACTTTATTCCCTTTTTTTTAAAAAAAAAAAACACACTGCTAGTTGTATTTTCAACACACCTGTGCTAACCACTCACAGTGTGGGCTCTAAAACAAAACTTCTAGAGAGGATTCACTTCGTTCTGACTGCAAGTCACTGGAGGAATGGTTCTGATTGTGGTTTGTTCTAATGCAACAAACAGAAGTTCAGATTGCCCAGTCTTTTTTGAGTCTCTAGGAAGTCTCCTGGAATGTTTTGTCCTATTTATGGACTTTCCATAATAAACACAATGTTCACGCATAAGGTGTTACATCAGTGTACTTGGTACCAAGTCACCTGAGTCCAAAGGTAAATGATCAACTTTCTACTCCCTTATTGTAGTCAGAATCTGAAGTTTAACAAAAGACAAGTCAATAACCCTGGCAAAGCCCACTGAGGTAGTCAAAAAGCTCTTTTGGTGGCAGTGCCCCTGGGGGTAAGATACTGAAGACTCTGGACATGTTGAGGCTGTTTTGGCTGGCATGCCTCCTTGGTGTCGTGTGAAGATCTGGAGCAAAAATCTGTGTATTTTCAGGCCAGGGTGGTCAACTCCCACTATCAGGGGATCACTCTGCTAAGCCTCCTTCAGAAATGTGTGTGTTAGGAAGGAAACTTCAACCATTTGTTAAACCTCAGATTTAGTGTGACATTCATAGCTGATGCATGGAGGGGCAGTGCAGGAGCACCTCCCAGTGGCCAGTCAGGGTACTCCTACGTCAGTCCAAAGAGGCTTTTATCAATCTCGAGCAAGAGGGTTACTAAGCAAAACACATTTTTCTACTCCAGATGTGTTATTATTATTATTATTATTATTATTATTATTATTATTATTATTATTATTATTTATAAATAAAATATAAGAGGTGCAAATTACAGGTATAGAAGGTTCACCATCAATTCCTCGACATTTGCACTCCACAAATACGAAAGCCCCCCCACCCCCCGCCCCGGATGTGCAGCTAACTGGGTCATTAAAGGCCAGCCATGTCTCTCACTGTCTACAGTGAGAGGTTCATGTAAAAGAACCATTGCTGATTTTCGACAAGAGTAAGTTGCAAAGCCGTCGGCGTGATTTTGCCCTGCGATGGCCTGGTGAGCTGTCCAGGGTGTACTCCGTCCTCCCCGCAACCCTAATCCTAATTAGGGTTGCGGTAAGGTAAGCTGTTAAAGAAAATGAAAAATGTTATCTGCCTTTTATGTTTTTACATTAAGTTTGTAATTTTATGATACTTGTATCTTTTATATTACAGGACCTTCAGAGACTGTCCTATTTATCGAGACTTGGTGATGTTTTTACTTTGTCATACATTCTATTAAACACACACACACTTTTCTTTTTACTTCTATCTTGCTGTATATAATTGTTTGTGGAATTCAAATAAATAAGATTTTAAACCTCAGTGTTTGTATCCTGTATCTTGATGCAGAAGGGACTCTTACTCAAATGGTTAAAGTTGATCGATGAAAATAAGACAAGATTATGTTGAGAAATCGGATGGAACAAACAGGAGAAACATGTTTGTCCAGACTGCACTATGAACTCAGAGATATGGAACTGTTACATAATGTTTGTGAGACGTTAACAGTGTGGACAGAGTAAATAAAAACAGATTTCAATTGCATGCAAAATGTTTTTAAATGGGTTTTATTTCTCCTGTTCATTCACCTGCACCTACACTCAGTCATGTAACAATGTTTTATGAATGTTAACTAGCACAACTTTCACCGCAGTAAATCAAGAAAATCAATATGTGATAAATTCTTATAATTACATATTGTAAAGTGATAAATTATTACAATTCACATAATGTCTTAATTTATAAAAAAACATGAAGGTTTGATCCTTTATAATTGAAACAGAACAACTTTTAAATCATAACAAGCCTCTACAATTGACACGACCCGACAGTCTTTCTTGTGACTGGAAGGCAATCTTTCGAAACCCGAGAACAAAATGGCCGTGCACATATTTCACTTCCGTAATGCAGTGCGTGATACCGTGCACTGCTGAAAATGGGTTCATACATTGTCAACAAAAACAAAAATGGTCAACATGGTGTACACACCAAAACGTTCAGAAAATATTTGTTCAAAAACGACTTCAAAATACTAAACATGGATGATGATGGATCTGTTACCAAAATAAGATGCAAGATTTGATACAAGTATATCATACAAATTAGAGAAGAATCCGTTCTACATTTATTAATTAATAATTGTGAATGATCACAATAATGTGATAGCAACACATTGGATTTCCAGGTATTAATGTTAACAAACAGTGAACATCCAAATGTGCAGCAGCCGTGAGGGGCACAAACCAGTGTCTCTCCCTCACGCCCGGTCCCAAGCCCGGCATTTATCGTCAGGAAGGGCATCCGGCGTAAAACAAATGCCAAATAAACTATGCGAATCACAAGAAAGAATGACATACTGGATCGGTCGAGGCACGGGTTAACAACGACCGCCATCAGTGCTGTCAACCAACAGGCTGCTGATGGAAATTGGACTACTGTTGGTCGAAGATGTCGAAGAAGGAGAGGCGGGAGGCGTGTCTGTTGCCAGAGAGAGAAGAGGAAAGGCATGAGTCTAGAACTGAAAGTAGGGACTTTGAATGTTGGAACTATGGCAGGAAAAGGTAGAGAGCTGGCCGACATGATGCAGAGGAGGAAGGTGGACATACTGTGTGTTCAGGAGACCAGGTGGAAAGGTAACAAGGCTAGAAGCATAGGAGCAGGGTTTAAGCTGTTCTATCATGGTGTGGATGGGAAGAGAAATGTAGTCGGAGTCATCTTGAAGGAGGAGTTTGTCAGGAATGTTCGAGAAGTGAAAAGAGTGTCAGACAGAATGATGAGTCTCAAGTTAGAAATTGAAGGCATGATGTGCAATGTTGTTAGTGCTTATGCCCCACAGACAGGATGTGAGCAAGAAGAGAAGGAGAGATTCTGGAGCGAGTTAGATGAACTGATGCAGAGTACCCCCAGAGGTGAAAGAGTGGTCATTGGGGCAGACTTCAATGGACATGTTGGTGCAGGAAACAGAGGGGACGAGGAAGTGATGGGTGGTAGGTTTGGTATCCAGGACAGGAACGCAGAAGGACAGATGTTGGTAGATTTTGCAAAAAGGATGGAAATGGCTGTGGTGAATACTTTCTTCCAGAAGAGAGAGGAGCATAGGGTGACTTATAAAAGTGGAGGTAGGAGCACACAGGTAGACTACAGCTTGTGCAGGCGATGTAATTTAAAGGAAGTCAGTGACTGCAAAGTAGTAGTGGGTGAGAGTGTTGCCAAACAACATAGGATGGTGGTGTGCAGGATGATGCTGATGGCGAGGAAGGTGAAGAAGGCAAAGGCAGAGCAGAAGACAAAGTGGTGGAAGCTGAAAAAGGAAGAGTGTTGTGTTGTCTTCAAGGAGGAGTTGAAACAGGCTTTGGGTGGTCAGGAAGTGCTTCCAGATGACTGGACAACTACAGCTAATGTGATCAGGGAGAAAGGTAGGAGAATACTTGGTGTGTCATCTGGAAGGAAAGTAGATAGGGAGACTTGGTGGTGGAATGAGGAAGTGCAGGAGTGTGTACAAAGGAAGAGGTTAGCAAAGAAGAAGTGGGACATTGAGAAAACCAAAGAGAGTAAACAGGAGTACAGGGAGACACAGCGTAAGGCAAAGGTAGCAGTGTCAAAGGCCAAACAGAGGGCGTATGATGAGTTGTATGATAGGTTGGAAAGTAAAGAGGAGAAAATGATTTATACAGGTTGGCACAGCAGACAAATAGAGATGAGAAGGACGTGCAGCAAGTTAGATTGATAAAGGACAGAGAGGGAAATGTATTGACTGATGACAGAAGTGTGCTGGGAAGATGGAAAGAGTACTTTGAAGAGCTGATGAATGAGGAAAATGAGAGAGAGAAAAAAAGAGTAGAAGAGGTGACTGTTGAGGACCAGGAAGTAGCAAAGATTAGTAAGGGTGAATTGAGTATGGCATTGAAGAGGATGAAGAATGGAAAGGCAGTTGGTCCTGATGACATACCGGTGGAGGTATGGAAGTGTCTAGGAGAGGTAGCAGTAGATTTTCTGACAAGAACATTTAACAAGGTCTTAGAGAGTGAGAGGATGCCAGAGGAATGGAGGAGAGGTGTGCTGGTGCCCATTTTTAAGAACAAGGGAGACGTGCAGAGTTGTGGCAACTAGAGAGGGATAAAGTTGATGAGCCATACGATGAAGTAATGGGAAAGAATAGTGGAAGCTAGACTAAGGGCAGAGGTCAGCATTTGTGAACAACAGTTTGGTTTCATGCCAAGAAAGCGCACCACAGATGCAGCGTTTGCCTTGAGGATGTTAATAGAGAAGTACAGAGAAGGTCACAGGGAGCTGCATTGTGCCTTTATGGATCTGGACAAAGCATATGACAGGGTGCCGAGAGAAGAACTGTGGTATTGCATGAGGAAGTCTGGAGTGGCAGAGAAGTATGTTAGAGTGGTGCAGGACATGTATGAGAGATGTAAGACAGTGGTGAGGTGTGCTGTCGGTGTGACAGAAGAGTTCAAGGTGGAGGTGGGACTGCATCAAGGGTCAGCTTTGAGCCCCTTCTTGTTTGCTATGGTGATGGACAGGCTGACAGACGAGGTTAGACAAGATTCCCCATGGACTATGATGTTTGCAGATGACATTGTGATCTGTAGTGAGAGCAGAGAACAAGTACAGGAAAATCTAGAGAGGTGGAGGTATGCCCTGGAAAGGAGGGGAATGAAGATTAGCCTCAGTAAGACAGAATACATGTGCATGAATGACAAGGACCCAAGAGGAACAGTGAGGTTACAGGGAGCAGAGATAAGGAAGGTGGAGGATTTTAAGTACTTAGGCTCAACAATCCAGAGCAATGGAGAGTGTGGAAAAGAGGTGAAGAAGCGTGTGCAGGCAGGTTGGAATGGTTGGAGAAAAGTGTCCGGTATGATGTGTGATAGGAGGGTATCGGCAAGAATGAAAGGAAAAGTGTACAAGACGGTGTTGAGGCCAACGATGTTGTATGGTTTAGAAACAGTGGCCCTGGGGAAAAGACAGGAGGCAGAGCTGGAGGTAGCAGAGATGAAAATGTTGAGGTTCTCTTTGGGAGTTAAGAGGATGGATAGGATTAGGAATGAGCACATCAGAGGGACAGCACATGTAAGATGTTTTGGAGACAAAGTCAGAGAGGCTAGATTGAGATGGTTTGGACATGTACAAAGGAAGGATAGTGAGTATATTGGTAATAGGATGCTGAGGCTGGAACTACCAGGCAGAAGGCCTAGAGGAAGACCAAAGGGACGATTCATGGATGTGGTGAAGGAGGACATGAAGGTCGTTGGTGTAGGAGAAGAAGATGCAAAGGATAGGGTGAGATGGAGGCAGATGATTCGCTGTGGCGACCCCTGAAGGGAAAAGCCGAAAGGAAAGTGAACATCCCACTTCAGCCAGTGAAAGGTTCAGGTTGGTGCTGCTGGTGTTTTACGCTTATGCTGATCGATGATACATTAGGCTATTGACATTCGCAGGGGTTCGGTTCGGGCCTTCCCGCAAATCGAGATAATCCTCGAGTTCTGTACCCGGAAGTAAAACCTCATGTATGCTGTCCATGCGCAGCTGTAAGTAAAATACTGTGTATCTATTACATGCACTAAAATATGCTTCTTAAACACATTCTACCGACAGTCTTAATGTAGTAAAATATAGTAATGATTAAGAAAAACGTTTCAATTTTTACTGTTATATTTATTGATGCTAAAATATAAACATTATACAGGGGGGCAGTGGTGGTCTAGTGGTATAGGGCACTGGATCGCTGATCCAAAGGTTGGGGGTTCGAGTCCCACTCTCCATATGGTTGTCACTGTCCCCCCAGTGCAGCTAACTGGGTTATCAAAGGCGGGCCATGTCTCTTGTCTTGTCACTGTCTATGGTGAGAGGCATGTAAAAGAACCATTGCTGACTTTCATAAAGAGTCGGCTGCAAAGTCGTCAGCGTGTTTCTGTCCCTTGCTAAAAGGGTTGTGACAGGAAGGGCATCCGATGTAAAACCTCTGCCAAATCAAACGTGCGAATCAGATGACTCGCTGTGGCGACTCCCAAGTAAAAGGGAAAAGGCTGAAAGGAAGACAGACAGAATGCACTGAAAGGTGTTTTATGCGTATGCTTTCTGTTTATAAACATACAGCACTGTAGTTTTCAAAAATGCCCACTAGAGGAACGTACTGTATTGCATTAGGTATGACACGGCTGAATTCAGGTATTAATTGCATTAAGTCCGAGCAGCTCAGCCACCCCGCCCCCCCCCCCCCCCCCCCCAACCGGAGCCGAAGCACACAACAGAGTTTTACAGTGATAGAGTAAGAGACGTTACAAACCAAAGAAGCTGTGGTGTTGATGTGAGTTAATCCTCTGGTGCAGAGGTGAGTGTGCTTTTGTTTATTGGGAGTAAATGAGAATAGTGAATTCAGGTGTGTGCTCCCGAGCAGCTCAGCAACGCCCCTCAGGAAGTAACCAGTTAGTGAGATCCACAGCGCCAAAATCTAAGTCCCCCAAAACGCAGACCATAACAAAAAACGATACAAGAAATGTAATAAATTGGATAAACAAAACACAATGAGAAACATGCTACACCACAGTAAGTCAAATATAACACACAAACATTTTAAACATTACCTTAGGTCATGTACTGGAATAATAATTTAAAAAGACTTTAATAGTGGAGTGTTTTACAACAGTTCGAACTACGACTGTATTCCTCTTCAGCAATGATGTGAGAAAGTCTTATTTCTTCAGAAGAGACATCCATCCTGATTACCTTTTTCTGGTGCTTACCAGGCGTTTGAGTGACATCATAGAACTTAACTGGTAATTAAAACACACTAAAAAGGCTCATTGCCAACTTGTATGAATGAGGAAAAAGGGGCGTTGCATTGGCTGAATTTGAACACGTTCGAGCTGCTCGACAGTCAGTGAATACTCAAATCGAGTGCAAAACCGCAGTCAAGGGCCTACTGTACTTTGCATGTTCGTGTATTAAAAGTATTCCAGCAGTTTTATCGGAACAATGATGCGTAGGTATATTAAATTGTTATGTTTCAAAATAATTCGTTTTGTTATCAATAATTTAATAATTTAATATTAGAAAATTCACAATACATAAGAACTACCAGGCAAAAGGCCTAGAGGAAGACCAAAGAGACGATTCATGGATGTGGTGAAGAAGGACATGAAGGTCGTTGGTGTAAGAGAAGAAGATGCAAAGGATCAGGTGAGATGGAGGCAGATGATTCGCTGTGGCGACCCCTGAAGGGAAAAGCCGAAAGGAAAAGAAGAATAATTAGCGTGTAGTAAAGTGCTGTTCTGCTCGAGGGCAGTATCATTTTTGTTCCGTTGTGTGCCTCGTGATTTTTCTAATGTAAAAGGTGTGCCTTGGCCCAAAAAGGTTGGGAAACACTGCTATAGACAGTGCAGCTGTGAGGGCGGCACAAGCCAGTGTTCGTCCTCACATCGGTCCAAAGCCCGGATAAATGCAGAGGGTTGCGACAGGAAGTGTGTTACGTATGCCTAATGGATTCTATCGGACGAGCCCCCAATTTTGTTATGGATGGAATTTCGAAGTAAATTACCCGTGAAACGAGTAAAGCACAACAGACCACGACATAAACTACATACAATTTAATAATATGAACAAGGCAAGACAAAATAAGATGTACAGCTTAGAACTAAACAAAATACAAATTAAACAAACGGTCCCATAGTCACCAAGCACCTGCATCAGGTTAAATTTAGAAGCCACGCGCGCTGTTGGGGAAAGGTTTGTAATCCTGCGTTAGACAGAAACAAATGATTAAAATCCTCGCGTTGGCTGTGGGTGAACATGGACGATGGACTTTGGCGATGAAGTCCCGAACGACAGAACTTTGGTGAATTTTCCATGATCTGTCTTGGATGAGATGAGCCGTCACGATGAGTTTCCTTAAAGGATCTGCGCACCGAAGAGACTGGAAGAGGCTGCATGAGACGAGAAGAGGCTGCATGAGACGAGAAGAGGCTGCATGAGACGAGAAGAGGCTTGAGCCAGTTGGCACCAGGTCCTTAATACAACCTCCACAAAGTTCCAGAAAGTTCCCTTCTCGAAGTTTCTGAATAACCTGCCCTGCCACCAGGGCGCATGCACAACCAGGTCCATCTCGAAGTTTGCAGACCCCCTGACAGCGGAGTCATACCATGTGACACTAGTTACAGCACACTCTGCATCTAATTATTTACACCGTTTACACAGTCACATTTATATACATGCCTCAACAAGGGCATTTGGTGTAAACCTTGTGCCAAGATAAACATGCGATCATACCGGATCGGTTCATACCGGAACGGCCAAGGCCCAGGTTAACAACGACCGCCATCACTCCTGTTAACCAACAGGGTGCTGTGACCGTTAAGGACCAGGAAGTCACAAAGATTAGTAAGGCTGAAGTGAGGAGGGCATTGAAGAGGATGAAGAGTGGCAAGGCAGTTGGTCCTGATGACATACTGGTGGAGGTATGGAAGTGTCTAGGAGAGGTAGTAGTAGACTTTCTGACAAGAACATTCAACAAGGTCTTACAGAGTGAGAGGATGCCAGAGGAATGGAGGAGACGTGTGATGGTGCCCATTTTTAAGAACAAGGGACACGTGCAGAGTTGTGGGGACTACAGAGGGATAAAGTTGATGATCCATTCAATGAAGTCATACTGCTTTGGAAATGTTCATTCTCTGCAAAACAAGATGGACCACCTTCAGGCTCGGATTGCAGCGCAGAGGGATCTACAGGACTGCTTCATGCTGTGTTTTTGTGAAACATGTCTTGAGGAGAGT
>CM045730.1:18111553-18241553 GCA_024760905.1 Plotosus lineatus
AATGATACAGCCTGAGAATGAAGTACAAGAAAGGCAAAGATCTCTTTGTAGCAGACACTCTGAGTCAAGCCTATGTGCCTGAAGTTAATGCATGCCAACTAGCAAGAGTTGTAGGAAGTAGACACTGCCAACATGGGAATTATAAAGATTTAATATCAAACAGGCATATGTTAGAGATTCTGTCATGCAACACACACACACACACACACACACACACACACACACACAAACACACACACACACACACACACACACACATGTGTAGAAGACAAAGTGATGCTATATGTTAATATTTCCCTCAGACAAAGAAGAGTCGTACAATTATGACCTGTCGAAAGCATCGGACCTAACAAAACTCTATAACTGTAAAGTTTATCTGGCCGAACGAATGACACGCCCCCTTGAGGGGTTGAATTTCCCAGCAGGAGTCCTCAGTCATTCAGGAGTCAGGTCAGTTAATTACACACAAATATTACTGTATAAATACACACACACACACACACACACACACACACACACACACACACACACACAGACACACACACACACACACACACACACACACAAACACACACACACAGACACACAAACACACACACACACATACACACACACACACACACACACACACACACACACACATACACACACACACACACACACACAAGCACATTTTTTCAGATGTGAAGCCATTCCTGGGTAGAGTTCGCAGATGGGTGTACCTTCAGTTCAGACCGAAATCCAGGTTTGTAATGATTTCAGAGTGACTCTGGCTGATGGTTCAAAGTGGTTGGTGCATAAAGGACAACGTTTTGGGATTTCTTCTCAGACGGTGGTGGTACAAGCCAGACACATGAGCAGCAGCTGGACGGTAATACTTTTATATATCCACACTGTTGATATATGTATTTACTTATTTATTTATTTATTAATGATTCTGATTTTTTCACAGCTCAGAGAGACTAAAAACTTTGGTGGAAGTAAGACAGTGTCGGATTTTGTGAAAGCAGGAGGCACAGATTACAGTCTGCTGTTCAATAACTGTCACCACGGTGCAGACCGGATGATGGATAATTAAACACAAACTCAAATACACAGTTCTGTTTCAATCAACATGCTAAACACGGTAAACTTGGTTAATATGCTAAACACTGTAAACATACCAAACATGCTAAATATGCTTAACAGGCTAAACATACTAAATGGGTTGAACATGCTAATATGCTACATATTAAACACGCTCAACACTGTGAGCATGCTTATCACTAAACCTGCTAAAGACAATAAACATGATAAACGTGTCAATATACTAAATGTGAGAAATACTAAACACGCTTTACATGCTAAAAATGCTAAATGTTTTATTTCCATTTATCTCTTCAATGCAGTATTTGTTACATAAAATAAAAACAAAATAATGTTATTCCCTCTACACTGTGAAGTAAACAGTCTAAACAAACACATGTATACACACACACACACACACACACACACACACACACACACACACACACACACACACACACGTACACACTCACAGAGAAAAACACTCACATGCAAACATATTCACAAACATACGCACCCATATACATACACAAAAACACTCACTGATACTCCCTAAGTCAAATACACTCCCATTTACACTCATACACTCACAAACACACTCAATCACATGTACACTCACGTTCACTCACTTACACGTATATACAGACTTATTCACATACACTTAAATAGACACTCACATACACTTATATACACATTCAGTCCCACATACTCACTCACATGCACCTATATGAACACCCGATCTCATACAGTGATATACACTATCATTCACAGACCCACATACACACTCATAGACCTACATGCCTACTCACTCACATACACAGTCACTCACACATACTTATATTCACCCTCACTCACAGACCCACATATTCACTCACATACACACTCACTCACATACACTTAGATACACACTCATTGACAGACACTTATATACACCTTCACTCACAGACTTAAATAAACATTCACTCATATATACACTCATATACACACTCAAATATACACACACTCACATCCCACATACGAACTCACATGCACTTATACACACACCCATTAACATACACTTATATCGACACTCACTCACATACACTTTTATACACACTTTCTCACAGACCCACATATGTTCATACACACACTCACTCACATACACTACACTCACACACACATACACACACACACACACACACACACACACACACACACACACACACACACACACACTCACTCACAGACCCACATGCATTCAGATTCATATTCACTCCTATACACTTATATACACACACACTCACATGTACACTTACTCACAGACCCACAAACAATGAGATACACACGCAGTCACAGACCCACGAATATTCAGATACACACTCACTCTCAGAACCACATACACTCGGATTCATATTCACTTACATATACTCACATATACACTCATTTACAGACCCACATACACCTGGATTCAGATTCACCCACATACACTTATTTACATTTAGATGCACACCCACATGCACTTATTTACACTCACTTACAGTGGCCTGGTGGTATAGGGCACTGTATAGCTGATCCTAAGGTTGGGGGTTCGAGTCCCACTCTCCACAAGCTTGTCACTGACCCCCTGGTGCACTAACTGGGTTATCAAAGGCCGGCCATGTCTCTCACTGTCTATGGTGAGAGGCATGCAAAAGAACCATTGCTGACTTTCGTTAAAAGAGTAGGCTGCAAAACCCATACACTTATACACATAATCACTCACATACACACTCACAGAGTCACATACACTCACTCATATACACCTATATACACACTCATTCACAGACCCACTCACAGAGCGACATACCCTTATATACACACTCTCTCACAGACCCACACACTCACTCACATACACTTATATACACACTCACTTACATACAGTCAGATACAAACTCATTTACATACACTTATATAAACACTCACATATACACATTACTATATAGCCATTCACATGCACTTCTATACACTCTCACATACACTTTTATACATACTCACATGCACTTATATACACTCATTCACTTAATCACACTCACTCACAAACTTATATACACACTCACATACACTGATATCCCCCTAGAACTGTGCGTGTATTTCCAAACCAAAAACCCTGATACAATGGAGACATAAAAAGAAAAATCAGGAAGAGGCAAGAAGTTATTAAATGTGGAGATCAAAGGGAATCCAGTAGGCCCTTGACTATTCGCGGTTTTGCACTTGCACATGCAAAAATTTGCAGACTGCCGAGCAACTGACACATGATTCAAATTCAGCCAATGGTTGTCCTCCTTCCTGCTGATTGGTTGAGATGATGTATACGCCCCTTTTCCTCATTCACGCACAAGTTGTCAATGAGCCTTTTTTTAGTGTTTTAATTACCAGTTAAGCTCTATGATGCCACTCAAAGGCTGGCGAAGGGGCAGAAAGAGGTAATGACATTGGATGTCTCTTCTGAAGACTTTCTACTGAAGAAATGACAGCTTCCTCAGAAGTGCCTGAATAATCATCTGAAGTGTTGTAAAGCACTGTAGTATTAAAGTATTTTTCAATTATTATTCCAGTACAGTTCCTAAGTTAATGTTTAGAATGTTTGTGTGTGAGATTAAACGTGAATAATTATGCTTCATGTCCTTTTACATTGAAAGTGACCTCCAAGATGGCGCTCCTGGAGGGCGACGTCATGGAGTTTTGAGTCAAATTGTTTATTTGTTTGTTTTAATGTGCTTTATATGTTGTTTGTTTGTTTTTGCACTATGCTCATCTATGACCGGGTGACCCTGCTACAGCTATGACAGCGCAGTCCTTTTGGATGGTTAGAACTGAGCACATTAAATTCCTATCCTGAGCTAATACGGTATGGTAGCTCAGTGCTAGCCATACCCCAGATAATGATAAGCCCAGACAGAGACGCGGCAGGTGGGGAGGGGCTGAACGACGACTCCGGCGCTTGGTTAGCACTCCCAGACATACTGCTTGAAAATACGCTCCGGTCCTTCCTAAAAGCTGTGTAGCCGGCTGGTAAAATTACCTCGTCGGTTATACTCTCCTCAAGACATGTTTCACAAAAACACAGCATGAAGCAGTCCTGTAGATCCTCTGCGCTGCAATCCGAGCCTGAAGGTGGTCCATCTTGTTTTGCAGAGAATGAACATTTCCAAAGCAGTATGACTTCATTGAATGGATCATCAACTTTATCCCTCTGTAGTCCCCACAACTCTGCACGTGTCCCTTGTTCTTAAAAATGGGCACCATCACACGTCTCCTCCATTCCTCTGGCATCCTCTCACTCTGTAAGACCTTGTTGAATGTTCTTGTCAGAAAGTCTACTACTACCTCTCCTAGACACTTCCATACCTCCACCAGTATGTCATCAGGACCAACTGCCTTGCCACTCTTCATCCTCTTCAATGCCCTCCTCACTTCAGCCTTACTAATCTTTGTGACTTCCTGGTCCTTAACGGTCACAGCACCCTGTTGGTTAACAGGAGTGATGGCGGTCGTTGTTAACCTGGGCCTTGGCCGTTCCGGTATGAACCGATCCGGTATGATCGCATGTTTATCTTGGCACAAGGTTTACACCAAATGCCCTTGTTGAGGCATGTATATAAATGTGACTGTGTAAACGGTGTAAATAATTAGATGCAGAGTGTGCTGTAACTAGTGTCACATGGTATGACTCCGCTGTCAGGGGGTCTGCAAACTTCGAGATGGACCTGGTTGTGCATGCGCCCTGGTGGCAGGGCAGGTTATTCAGAAACTTCGAGAAGGGAACTTTCTGGAACTTTGTGGAGGTTGTATTAAGGACCTGGTGCCAACTGGCTCAAGCCTCTTCTCGTCTCATGCAGCCTCTTCTCGTCTCATGCAGCCTCTTCTCGTCTCATGCAGCCTCTTCCAGTCTCTTCGGTGCGCAGATCCTTTAAGGAAACTCATCGTGACGGCTCATCTCATCCAAGACAGATCATGGAAAATTCACCAAAGTTCTGTCGTTCGGGACTTCATCGCCAAAGTCCATCGTCCATGTTCACCCACAGCCAACGCGAGGATTTTAATCATTTGTTTCTGTCTAACGCAGGATTACAAACCTTTCCCCAACAGCGCGCGTGGCTTCTAAATTTAACCTGATGCAGGTGCTTGGTGACTATGGGACCGTTTGTTTAATTTGTATTTTGTTTAGTTCTAAGCTGTACATCTTATTTTGTCTTGCCTTGTTCATATTATTAAATTGTATGTAGTTTATGTCGTGGTCTGTTGTGCTTTACTGCTTTCACGGGTAATTTACTTCAAATTCCATCCATAACAAAATTGGGGCTCGTCCGATAGAATCCATTAGGCATACGTAACACACTTCCTGTCGCAACCCTCTGCATTTATCCGGGCTTTGGACCGATGTGAGGACGAACACTGGCTTGTGCCGCCCTCACAGCTGCACTGTCTATAGCAGTGTTTCCCAACCTTTTTGGGCCAAGGCACACCTTTTACATTAGAAAAATCACGAGGCACACAACGGAACAAAAATGATACTGCCCTCGAGCAGAACAGCACTTTACTACACGCTAATTATTCTTCTTTTCCTTTCGGCTTTTCCCTTCAGGGGTCGCCACAGTGAATCATCTGCCTCCATCTCACCTGATCCTTTGCATCTTCTTCTCTTACACCAACGACCTTCATGTCCTTCTTCACCACATCCATGAATCGTCTCTTTGGTCTTCCTCTAGGCCTTTTGCCTGGTAGTTCTTATGTATTGTGAATTTTCTAATATTAAATTATTAAATTATTGATAACAAAACGAATTATTTTGAAACATAACAATTTAATATACCTACGCATCATTGTTCCGATAAAACTGCTGGAATACTTTTAATACACGAACATGCAAAGTACAGTAGGCCCTTGACTGCGGTTTTGCACTCGATTTGAGTATTCACTGACTGTCGAGCAGCTCGAACGTGTTCAAATTCAGCCAATGCAACGCCCCTTTTTCCTCATTCATACAAGTTGGCAATGAGCCTTTTTAGTGTGTTTTAATTACCAGTTAAGTTCTATGATGTCACTCAAACGCCTGGTAAGCACCAGAAAAAGGTAATCAGGATGGATGTCTCTTCTGAAGAAATAAGACTTTCTCACATCATTGCTGAAGAGGAATACAGTCGTAGTTCGAACTGTTGTAAAACACTCCACTATTAAAGTCTTTTTAAATTATTATTCCAGTACATGACCTAAGGTAATGTTTAAAATGTTTGTGTGTTATATTTGACTTACTGTGGTGTAGCATGTTTCTCATTGTGTTTTGTTTATCCAATTTATTACATTTCTTGTATCGTTTTTTGTTATGGTCTGCGTTTTGGGGGACTTAGATTTTGGCGCTGTGGATCTCACTAACTGGTTACTTCCTGAGGGGCGTTGCTGAGCTGCTCGGGAGCACACACCTGAATTCACTATTCTCATTTACTCCCAATAAACAAAAGCACACTCACCTCTGCACCAGAGGATTAACTCACATCAACACCACAGCTTCTTTGGTTTGTAACGTCTCTTACTCTATCACTGTAAAACTCTGTTGTGTGCTTCGGCTCCGGTTGGGGGGGGGGGGGGGGCGGCGGGGCTGGGCTGCTCGGACTTAATGCAATTAATACCTGAATTCAGCCGTGTCATACCTAATGCAATACAGTACGTTCCTCTAGTGGGCATTTTTGAAAACTACAGTGCTGTATGTTTATAAACAGAAAGCATACGCATAAAACACCTTTCAGTGCATTCTGTCTGTCTTCCTTTCAGCCTTTTCCCTTTTACTTGGGAGTCGCCACAGCGAGTCATCTGATTCGCACGTTTGATTTGGCAGAGGTTTTACATCGGATGCCCTTCCTGTCACAACCCTTTTAGCAAGGGACAGAAACACGCTGACGACTTTGCAGCCGACTCTTTATGAAAGTCAGCAATGGTTCTTTTACATGCCTCTCACCATAGACAGTGACAAGACAAGAGACATGGCCCGCCTTTGATAACCCAGTTAGCTGCACTGGGGGGACAGTGACAACCATATGGAGAGTGGGACTCGAACCCCCAACCTTTGGATCAGCGATCCAGTGCCCTATACCACTAGACCACCACTGCCCCCCTGTATAATGTTTATATTTTAGCATCAATAAATATAACAGTAAAAATTGAAACGTTTTTCTTAATCATTACTATATTTTACTACATTAAGACTGTCGGTAGAATGTGTTTAAGAAGCATATTTTAGTGCATGTAATAGATACACAGTATTTTACTTACAGCTGCGCATGGACAGCATACATGAGGTTTTACTTCCGGGTACAGAACTCGAGGATTATCTCGATTTGCGGGAAGGCCCGGAACCGAACCCCTGCGAATGTCAATAGCCTAATGTATCATCGATCAGCATAAGCGTAAAACACCAGCAGCACCAACCTGAACCTTTCACTGGCTGAAGTGGGATGTTCACTTTCCTTTCGGCTTTTCCCTTCAGGGGTCGCCACAGCGAATCATCTGCCTCCATCTCACCCTATCCTTTGCATCTTCTTCTCCTACACCAACGACCTTCATGTCCTCCTTCACCACATCCATGAATCGTCCCTTTGGTCTTCCTCTAGGCCTTCTGCCTGGTAGTTCCAGCCTCAGCATCCTATTACCAATATACTCACTATCCTTCCTTTGTACATGTCCAAACCATCTCAATCTAGCCTCTCTGACTTTGTCTCCAAAACATCTTACATGTGCTGTCCCTCTGATGTGCTCATTCCTAATCCTATCCATCCTCTTAACTCCCAAAGAGAACCTCAACATTTTCATCTCTGCTACCTCCAGCTCTGCCTCCTGTCTTTTCCCCAGGGCCACTGTTTCTAAACCATACAACATCGTTGGCCTCAACACCGTCTTGTACACTTTTCCTTTCATTCTTGCCGATACCCTCCTATCACACATCATACCGGACACTTTTCTCCAACCATTCCAACCTGCCTGCACACGCTTCTTCACCTCTTTTCCACACTCTCCATTGCTCTGGATTGTTGAGCCTAAGTGCTTAAAATCCTCCACCTTCCTTATCTCTGCTCCCTGTAACCTCACTGTTCCTCTTGGGTCCTTGTCATTCATGCACATGTATTCTGTCTTACTGAGGCTAATCTTCATTCCCCTCCTTTCCAGGGCATACCTCCACCTCTCTAGATTTTCCTGTACTTGTTCTCTGCTCTCACTACAGATCACAATGTCATCTGCAAACATCATAGTCCATGGGGAATCTTGTCTAACCTCGTCTGTCAGCCTGTCCATCACCATAGCAAACAAGAAGGGGCTCAAAGCTGACCCTTGATGCAGTCCCACCTCCACCTTGAACTCTTCTGTCACACCGACAGCACACCTCACCACTGTCTTACATCTCTCATACATGTCCTGCACCACTCTAACATACTTCTCTGCCACTCCAGACTTCCTCATGCAATACCACAGTTCTTCTCTCGGCACCCTGTCATATGCTTTGTCCAGATCCATAAAGGCACAATGCAGCTCCCTGTGACCTTCTCTGTACTTCTCTATTAACATCCTCAAGGCAAACGCTGCATCTGTGGTGCGCTTTCTTGGCATGAAACCAAACTGTTGTTCACAAATGCTGACCTCTGCCCTTAGTCTAGCTTCCACTATTCTTTCCCATTACTTCATCGTATGGCTCATCAACTTTATCCCTCTCTAGTTGCCACAACTCTGCACGTCTCCCTTGTTCTTAAAAATGGGCACCAGCACACCTCTCCTCCATTCCTCTGGCATCCTCTCACTCTCTAAGACCTTGTTAAATGTTCTTGTCAGAAAATCTACTGCTACCTCTCCTAGACACTTCCATACCTCCACCGGTATGTCATCAGGACCAACTGCCTTTCCATTCTTCATCCTCTTCAATGCCATACTCAATTCACCCTTACTAATCTTTGCTACTTCCTGGTCCTCAACAGTCACCTCTTCTACTCTTTTTTTCTCTCTCATTTTCCTCATTCATCAGCTCTTCAAAGTACTCTTTCCATCTTCCCAGCACACTTCTGTCATCAGTCAATACATTTCCCTCTCTGTCCTTTATCAATCTAACTTGCTGCACGTCCTTCTCATCTCTATTTGTCTGCTGTGCCAACCTGTATAAATCATTTTCTCCCTCTTTACTTTCCAACCTATCATACAACTCATCATACGCCCTCTGTTTGGCCTTTGACACTGCTACCTTTGCCTTACGCTGTGTCTCCCTGTACTCCTGTTTACTCTCTTTGGTTTTCTCAATGTCCCACTTCTTCTTTGCTAACCTCTTCCTTTGTACACACTCCTGCACTTCCTCATTCCACCACCAAGTCTCCCTATCTACTTTCCTTCCAGATGACACACCAAGTATTCTCCTACCTTTCTCCCTGATCACATTAGCTGTAGTTGTCCAGTCATCTGGAAGCACTTCCTGACCACCCAAAGCCTGTTTCAACTCCTCCTTGAAGACAACACAACACTCTTCCTTTTCAGCTTCCACCACTTTGTCTTCTGCTCTGCCTTTGCCTTCTTCACCTTCCTCGCCATCAGCATCATCCTGCACACCACCATCCTATGTTGTTTGGCAACACTCTCACCCACTACTACTTTGCAGTCACTGACTTCCTTTAAATTACATCGCCTGCACAAGCTGTAGTCTACCTGTGTGCTCCTACCTCCACTTTTATAAGTCACCCTATGCTCCTCTCTCTTCTGGAAGAAAGTATTCACCACAGCCATTTCCATCCTTTTTGCAAAATCTACCAACATCTGTCCTTCTGCGTTCCTGTCCTGGATACCAAACCTACCACCCATCACTTCCTCGTCCCCTCTGTTTCCTGCACCAACATGTCCATTGAAGTCTGCCCCAATGACCACTCTTTCACCTCTGGGGGTACTCTGCATCAGTTCATCTAACTCGCTCCAGAATCTCTCCTTCTCTTCTTGCTCACATCCTGTCTGTGGGGCATAAGCACTAACAACATTGCACATCATGCCTTCAATTTCTAACTTGAGACTCATCATTCTGTCTGACACTCTTTTCACTTCTCGAACATTCCTGACAAACTCCTCCTTCAAGATGACTCCGACTACATTTCTCTTCCCATCCACACCATGATAGAACAGCTTAAACCCTGCTCCTATGCTTCTAGCCTTGTTACCTTTCCACCTGGTCTCCTGAACACACAGTATGTCCACCTTCCTCCTCTGCATCATGTCGGCCAGCTCTCTACCTTTTCCTGCCATAGTTCCAACATTCAAAGTCCCTACTTTCAGTTCTAGACTCATGCCTTTCCTCTTCTCTCTCTGGCAACAGACACGCCTCCCGCCTCTCCTTCTTCGACATCTTCGACCAACAGTAGTCCAATTTCCATCAGCAGCCTGTTGGTTGACAGCACTGATGGCGGTCGTTGTTAACCCGTGCCTCGACCGATCCAGTATGTCATTCTTTCTTGTGATTCGCATAGTTTATTTGGCATTTGTTTTACGCCGGATGCCCTTCCTGACGATAAATGCCGGGCTTGGGACCGGCGTGAGGGAGAGACACTGGTTTGTGCCCCCCCCTCACGGCTGCTGCACATTTGGATGTTCACTGTTTGTTAACATTAATACCTGGAAATCCAATGTGTTGCTATCACATTATTGTGATCATTCACAATTATTAATTCATAAATGTAGAACGGATTCTTCTCTAATTTGTATGATATACTTGTATCAAATCTTGCATCTTATTTTGGTAACAGATCCATCATCATCCATGTTTAGTATTTTGAAGTCGTTTTTAAACAAATATTTTCTGAACGTTTTGGTGTGTACACCATGTTGACCATTTTTGTTTTTGTTGACAATGTATGAATCCATTTTCAGCAGTGCACGGTATCACGCACTGCATTACGGAAGTGAAATATGTGCACGGCCATTTTGTTCTCGGGTTTCGAAAGATTGCCTTCCAGTCACAAGAAAGACTGTCGGGTCGTGTCAATTGTAGAGGCTTGTTATGATTTAAAAGTTGTTCTGTTTCAATTATAAAGGATCAAACCTTCATGTTTTTTTATAAATTAAGACATTATGTGAATTGTAATAATTTATCACTTTACAATATGTAATTATAAGAATTTATCACATATTGATTTTCTTGATTTACTGCGGTGAAAGTTGTGCTAGTTAACATTCATAAAACATTGTTACATGACTGAGTGTAGGTGCAGGTGAATGAACAGGAGAAATAAAACCCATTTAAAAACATTTTGCATGCAATTGAAATCTGTTTTTATTTACTCTGTCCACACTGTTAACGTCTCACAAACATTATGTAACAGTTCCATATCTCTGAGTTCATAGTGCAGTCTGGACAAACATGTTTCTCCTGTTTGTTCCATCCGATTTCTCAACATAATCTTGTCTTATTTTCATCGATCAACTTTAACCATTTGAGTAAGAGTCCCTTCTGCATCAAGATACAGGATACAAACACTGAGGTTTAAAATCTTATTTATTTGAATTCCACAAACAATTATATACAGCAAGATAGAAGTAAAAGAAAAGTGTGTGTGTGTTTAATAGAATGTATGACAAAGTAAAAACATCACCAAGTCTCGATAAATAGGACAGTCTCTGAAGGTCCTGTAATATAAAAGATACAAGTATCATAAAATTACAAACTTAATGTAAAAACATAAAAGGCAGATAACATTTTTCATTTTCTTTAACAGCTTATTTACCGCAACCCTAATTAGGATTAGGGTTGCGGGAGGACGGAGTACACCCTGGACAGCTCACCCAGGCCATCGCAGGGCAAAATCACGCCGACGGCTTTGCAACTTACTCTTGTCGAAAATCAGCAATGGTTCTTTTACATGAACCTCTCACTGTAGACAGTGAGAGACATGGCTGGCCTTTAATGACCCAGTTAGCTGCACATCCGGGGCGGGGGGTGGGGGGGGCTTTCGTATTTGTGGAGTGCAAATGTCGAGGAATTGATGGTGAACCTTCTATACCTGTAATTTGCACCTCTTATATTTTATTTATAATAATAATAATAATAATAATAATAATAATAATAATAATAATAACACATCTGGAGTAGAAAAATGTGTTTTGCTTAGTAACCCTCTTGCTCGAGATTGATAAAAGCCTCTTTGGACTGACGTAGGAGTACCCTGACTGGCCACTGGGAGGTGCTCCTGCACTGCCCCTCCATGCATCAGCTATGAATGTCACACTAAATCTGAGGTTTAACAAATGGTTGAAGTTTCCTTCCTAACACACACATTTCTGAAGGAGGCTTAGCAGAGTGATCCCCTGATAGTGGGAGTTGACCACCCTGGCCTGAAAATACACAGATTTTTGCTCCAGATCTTCACACGACACCAAGGAGGCATGCCAGCCAAAACAGCCTCAACATGTCCAGAGTCTTCAGTATCTTACCCCCAGGGGCACTGCCACCAAAAGAGCTTTTTGACTACCTCAGTGGGCTTTGCCAGGGTTATTGACTTGTCTTTTGTTAAACTTCAGATTCTGACTACAATAAGGGAGTAGAAAGTTGATCATTTACCTTTGGACTCAGGTGACTTGGTACCAAGTACACTGATGTAACACCTTATGCGTGAACATTGTGTTTATTATGGAAAGTCCATAAATAGGACAAAACATTCCAGGAGACTTCCTAGAGACTCAAAAAAGACTGGGCAATCTGAACTTCTGTTTGTTGCATTAGAACAAACCACAATCAGAACCATTCCTCCAGTGACTTGCAGTCAGAACGAAGTGAATCCTCTCTAGAAGTTTTGTTTTAGAGCCCACACTGTGAGTGGTTAGCACAGGTGTGTTGAAAATACAACTAGCAGTGTGATTTTTTTTTTTAAAAAAAAGGGAATAAAGTTCAAAAATCCTTATAATCGCTTTTATTAATGCATTAGTAACACACTCTCTGTCTTCATTTCGGCTTTTTCCCTTTTACTCGGGAGTCGCCAGAGTGAATCATCTGATTCGCACGTTTGATTTGGAAGAGGTTTTTACGTCGGATGCCCTTCCTGTCACAACCCTTTTAGCAAGGGAGAGAAACACGCTGACGACTTTGCAGCTACTCTTTACGAAAGTCAGCAATGGTTCTTTTACATGCCTCTCACCATCGACAGTGAGAGACATGGCCCACCTTTGATAACCCAGTTAGCTGCACTGGGGGGGAGAGTGACAACCTTGTGGAGAGTGGGACTCGAACCCCCAACCTTTGGATTAGCGATCCAGCGCCACACTCTATTATAATAATATAAAATAATACACTTCACAATAACTCTCAAGAGTTTTAAGTGATAACAATATGAAATAAAACAAATACACTTCACAAAAGCTCTCAACATTATTCAGGTATAATAATATAAAATATAACATGTAAAATAATACACTTCACAATAACTCACCATTGTTCAGTTATAACAATATAAAATATAAAATAATACACTTCACCACACTGTCAACATTGTTCAGTTATAATAATGTAAAATAAAAATAATCTACTTCACAATAACTCTTCATTGTTCACTTGTAACAGTATAAAATAATACACTTCACAATAACTGTCAAATATAAAAAATAAAACAATACACTTCACAATAACTCTGAACATTGTTCAGTTATAATAATATAATATCTAAAATAATATACTTCACAATAACGCTCAATATTGATCAGTGATAACAATATAAAATATAAAATAATACACTTCATAATAACTAAAGATTGTTCAGGTGTATACATATAAATATAAAATAATACCCTTCACAATAACTCTGAACATTGCTCCAATATAACAATATAAAATAAAAAATAATAAACTTCAGGATAACTCTCAACATTGCTCAGTTATAATAATGTAAAATATGAAATAATACACTTCACAACTCAACATTTTACAGTTATAATATGTACAATATAAAATAACACACTTCACAATAACTCAACATCAGTTAGTTATAATAATATGAACACAAAATAGTACACGTCAAAATAATTTTCAAGGTGCTTCATTTGTAATCATATAAATATAAAATAATACACTTCAGAATAACTCTCAACATGGTTCCGTCATAACAATATAAAATATAAAATAATAAACCTCACGATAACGATCAACATTGTTCAGTTATAATAATGTAAAATATGAAATAATACACTTCACAATACCTCAACATTGTTCAGTTATAACAATATAAAATAAAAAAAATACATTTCTCAATAATTGTCAACACTGTTCAGTTATAAGATTGTACAATATAAAAAATACACTCCACAATAACTCTCAACACCATTAAAAACAATATAAGATCTGAATATATCTTAATATCCGTAAAAACAATATAAACTATAAAATAATAAACTTCACGATAACTCTAACATTGCTCAGTTACAATACTGTAAAATGTAGTATATAATACACTTCACAATAACTCTCAACATTCTTCAGTTATAATAATGTAAAATATGAAATAATACAATTCACCATACCTAAACATTGTTCAGTTAAAACAGTATAAAATATAAAATATTACACTTCACAAGAACCCTAAAAATTGTTCAGTTGTAATGATATAAAATACAAAATAATGCAATTCACAATAACTTTTAACCCTGTTCAGTTGTAACATTATAAAATATGATACAACAAACTTCACAATAACTCTCATCATTGTTTAGTTATAATAATATAAAATACAAAATAATACACTTCAGAATAACTCTCAACATTGTTCAGTTATAACAGTATAAACTATAAAATAATACATTTCACTAAAATTCTAAATATTGTTCAGTTATAATAATGTTCAATATAAAATAATTCACTTCACAATAACTCAAGATTTTTCAGAAAAAAACAATAGAAAATGTGAAATCATAAACTTATCAATAACTCTCATAATTGCTCAGTTATAATAACATCATCATCATCATCATCTTCTTCCGCTTAGTCCAGGGTCGGGTCGCAGGGGCAGCAACCTTAGCAAAGAGGTCCAGACGTCCCTCTCCCGAGACACTTCCTCAAACTCTCCCCGGGGGACACCGAGGCGGTCCCAGACAAGCCGAGAGACATAGTCCCTCCAGCGTGTTCTAGGTCGACCCCGGGGTCTCTTCCCGGTTGGACATGCCCAAAACACCACACCAGGGAGGCGTCCGGGGGTCATTCTGACCAGATGCCCGAGCCACCTCAACTGGCCCCTCTCAATGCGGAGGAGCAGCGGATCTACTTCGAGCTCTCCCCGGATGGCGGAGCTCCTCACCCTATCTCTAAGGGAGAACCCCGCCACCCGGCACAGGAAGCTCATTTCAGCCGCTTGTATCCGTGATCTTGTTCTTTCGGTCATTACCCAAAGCTCGTGACCATAGGTGAGGGTTGGAACGTAGATCGACTGGTAAATTGAGAGCTTCGCCTTGCGGCTCAGCTCCTTTTTCACCATGACGGACCGGTACAGGCACCGCTTAACAGCAGAGGCTGCAGCGATCCGTCTGTCGATCTCTCGCTCCATCCTTCCCTCACTCGTAAACAAGACCCCAAGATACTTAAACTCCTCCACTTGGGGCAGGACCTCATTCCCGACCCGGAGGGTGCATTCCACCATTGTCTGACTGAGAACCATGGCCTCGGACTTGGAGGCACTGATCTTCATCCCGGCTGCTTTGCACTCAGCTGCGAATTGCTCCAATGAGAGCTGGAGGGCCCGACTTGATGAAGCCAAAAGGACAAAATCATCCGCAAAAAGCAGAGACGATATCCGATGGCCACCAAACCAGAACCCCTCATCGCCTCGACTGCGCCTAGAAATTCTGTCCATAAAAATTATGAACAGAATCGGTGACAAAGGACAGCCTTGGCGGACTCCAACTCCCACTGGAAATGAATCCGACCTGCTGTTACCAATACGGACCAAACTCTGGCTCCAGTGATACTGCGACCGAATAGCTCGTAGCAACGGATCCGGAACGCCGTATTCTCGGAGCACGCCCCACAAGATCTTTCGAGGGACACGGTCGAAAGCCTTCTCCAAATCCACAAAGCACATGTGGACAGATTGGGCAAACTCCCATGCCCCCTCCAGAATCCTGTGGAGCGTATAGAGTTGGTCAAGAGTGCTGCGGCCAGGACGAAAACCACATTGTTCCTCCTGAATCCGAGGTTCGACTTTCTCCTCTCTAGTACCCCTGCATAGACTTTCCCAGGTAGGCTGAGGAGTGTAATTCCCCGATAATTGGAACACACCCTCCGGTCCCCCTTCTTAAAAATTGGGACCACCACCCCAGTTTGCCAATCCAGAGGTACAGCCTCTGATGACCACGCGATGTTGCAGAGACGTGTCAACCAAGACAGTCCTACAACATCCAGAGCCCTGAGATATTCTGGGCGGATCTCGTCCAACCCCGGAGCTCGACCACCGAGGAGCTTTTTGACAACCTCAGTGACCTCCACTCCAGTGATGGGCGGACCCTCACCCGAACCCCCAGGGTCTTCCTCTTCCACGGAGGGCGTGTTGGTGGGATTGAGAAGGTCCTCAAAGTATTCCCTCCACCTCTCAACAACATCCCCAGTCAAGGTAAGCAGCTCCCCACCTCCACCGTAAACAGTGTTTGTGAAGAACTGCTTCCCCCTCCTGAGGCGTCGGATGGTGGCCCAGAACCTTTTTGAGGCCAACCGATAATCACTCTCCAGGCCCTCAACTCCTCCCACGCCCGAGATTTTCCATCTGCGACAGCCTTGGCTGCAGCACGTTTGGCCTGCCGGTACCCGTTTGCTGCCTCAGGAGTCCCACAGGCTAATAAAACCCGATAGGCCGAAATGATTTTGTGTTTATTTCACTTGTCAGTCAAACAGTTTGTGCCAGGAAGGAATAAGCTTTGCTCAATGCTTGCTCATTCATACCATTGAGGATGTTCCGCTATATTGTTCAGTCATAAAAATAAAAATATAAAAAATAAATTTCTCAACATTTCTTTACATTGTTCAGTTATAACAATATAAAATATAAAATAGTACACGTCACAATAACTCATAACATTGTTCAGTTATAATAATTTAAAATATAAAATATTACACTTCACAATAAATCATCATTGTTCAGTTATAACAATATAAAATATAAAATAATAAACTTCATGATAGCTTTCAACATTGTTCAGTTATAATACTGTAAAATATAAAATATAAAATATAATACATTTCACAATAATTCTCAACATTGCTCAGTTATAATTTAAAATAAAATAAATACAATGTTGTAATAATATAAATGTAAAATAACTCTCATCATGGTTCAGTTATAATATAAAATATAAAAAAAAAATTACACTTCACAATAATTCATCATTGTTCAGTTATAAAAATATAAAATACAAAATAATACATTTCACAAAACCTCAACAGTGTTCAGTTACCATAATGTAAAATATGAAAAAATACACTTTACAATAACTGTCAACATTGTGCAGTTATAACAATGTGAAACATAAAATCCCGGAGCTCGACCACCGAGGAGCTTTTTGACAACCTCAGTGACCTCCACTCCAGTGATGGGCATACCCCCAACCAACCCCCAGGGTCTTCCTCCTCCACGGAGGGCGTGTTGGTGGGATTGAGAATGTCCTCAAAGTATTCCCTCCACCTCATGACAACATCCCCAGTCGAGGTAAGCAGCTCCCCACCTCCACTGTGTGTGTGTGTGTGTGTTTGTGAAAGAGAGAGAGAGAGAGAGAGAGAGGTGCAGAGACAGAGACAAAGACAGAGATTGAAAAATTTAAAGTGTGTGAGCGAGTGAATGAAAGAGGAGGTGTGTGTGTGTGTGTGTGTGTGTGTGTGTGTGTGTGTGTGTGTGTGTGTGAAAGAGAGGGAGAGAGAGAGAGAGAAAGGGTTAATCTGTGTGAGAGAGAGTATGAAAGAGTTAATTGTGACAAGTTACGTGACATGGCATGTGATTAGCACGCCAGACTTGCATAAGCACGCCTGCCTTGTATGTTGTTGTGCTCCGAGTCACCGAACAAAACGTGAGCCATCACAAACCCGAGTCCTAACTAACTGCCGGTAGTTAACGAATCTACGATTGAAATTTTCTGTGACTGAGTAAGGTTTGGCCAAAGAATACCCTCTGCCACTGCCAGCAGCTTTAGAGATGCACAACACAAATATAGCCGAGAAATGGAAACGGTTTCAACTAGCCTGGAAAAACTATGCCTTCACGACAAAACTAAAGAAGAAACCAGAAGACGGACACATGATTGTGGAGCTGAAAGAGTACATATCCAAATGTGAAGGCTGTCTGTCTCATCGCAATGGCCAGAGAAAGGAGCCTATCCTCCAGCATGAGTGGATAAATTCGACCTTAAAGTAAAGTGTCGGCTGACCTTTGTGAGTTTGACAACAAGACATTGCTTGTCGTCTGTGACTTTTACAGCAACTATATCAAAGTTGCAATCAGTAACATTGCGCGCCATAATCAAGAAGCTGAAAGCAAGATTTCCAAGGATTAGCACTCCTGAAACCCTCATAACAGATAATGGCCCTCAGTTAATTTCTGCAGAGTTCAGTGTGTTCGCAAAGTCTTAGTTGTTTGATCACAAGACATCATCTCCAGGTATGTGCAGTCAAATGGGAAAGCAGAAAATGCGGTACAGACAGAAGAGCTTGTTCAAGAAATGCAAGACCTCTGGAGGATCAAAATTCCAGGCCCTGCTTGATTGGCGAATTACTCCCAGTGCTGGAACCGATACCAGCCCAGCCCATCACCTGTTTGGTCACAGGTGCAAGACATTACTCCCAGTAGCAGGGTCTCTCTTACAACCCAGCTACCCTACTGAAGATGACACTAGAAAGATCATAGTAAACAAGGAAAGTCAAAGATTCTACTACAATCAAAACAGCAAGCCACTAAAGCCAATTGAAGGTGAAACCGGGTGCATGAAGCTGGAACAAAAGAAACCCACTAGCGGCCTCAATATAACACCAGAACAATAGAAAAACATAATTTGTAATCGCAGCATCAGTCCCCGCAGCATCTGCGCCTTTCAGGGTTTATTATTTATAATATACTAGTCACTTCTTTTGGGTCATATTAACAGTAGAAATTTGCCTGGTCAAGAAATGTGGGACACCCGACAGTGCGTGGGCCAAGAAGGACCAAGAAGTTACACCATTAAAACCGAAAGGGGAAACTTCAGAAGAAATCGTTGAGAAATCATCAGTACAGGAGAATCACACATTTAGGTGCCCTGATAAGTTGAAACCACCCTACAGCAGCCATAGCCAGTCACCACAAGTACCTACCCCTACCACACCTGGACCTGCCCCACCATCAGGACTCAGGCGTGAAGTTAAACCACCTACTTTGATGAAAGAATTTGTAACAAAGTGATCTGGACATTGTTAAATAATATCTCAGACATTCACTTTTGTCGATTAGCTTAAATCATCACACAGTAAGCACGCCTACCTTGTATGTTGTTGTGCTCCAAGTCACCAAATAAAACGTGAGTCATCACAAACCTGAGTCCTATCTTTTCACATTAATGTGTGAGAGAGTGTATGTGAAAGAGAGTGTATGGAAGGGTCATTGTGCGTGTGAGAGTGTGAAAGAGTTAGTGTGTGAGAAGGGAGAAAGTGTGACAGTTAATGTGTTCATGAGAAAGTGTGAAAGTGTTCCTGCGTGTGAGAGAGTGAAAATGTTAATGTGTGTGTGTAAGAAACGGTGAAACAGTTAATGTGTGTATGAAAGAAAGTGTGAGCGAGCGAATGAGAAAGATAAGGCTTTTATCAGGAACTTGTGACATTACAATCTTTAGTTAACCTCACAGACGTGGCGAGAACATGGGAATTAGCAAAGCCTTTGCCCGTGCCGTCCTCAACAGGCTTCAACTACTTTCTGAATGTGTGTATCCAGAGGCGCAGTGTGGATTCAGGGCAGCCATGTCAACCATAGATATGGTCTTCTCTGTGAGGCAGCTGCAAGAGAAGTGCCAGGAGCAGAGACAACCCCTCTATTTGGCCTTCATTGACCTGACCATGACTGTTCACTTGGTCAGCAGGGATGGACTGTTTGCCCTCCTCTAGCAAATTGGATGTCGCCCCCGAGCTTTTGAGCATGATCAAGTCATTCCAGCAGGACATGAATGGCATCGTCCAGTTTGATGGATCATCCTTAGACCCTTTTCCGATCAAGAATGGTGTGAAGCAGGGTTGTGTCCTCGCTCCAACCCTTTTTGGCATCTTTTTCTTCCTGCTCCTGTGCTACACCTTCCGGAACTCTGAAGGTGGCATCTTCCTCCATGCCAGGATTGATGGAGGCCTCTTTAACCTGGCACGACTCAGAGCAAAGGCCAAGGTGCAGAGCATTCGCATAAGGGAGCTGCTCTTTGCTGATAATGCTGCTCTGGTTGCCCACACCGAGGAAGTGCTCCAGCGTCTTATCAATTGCCAAAGAGTGTATGTGGGTCTGTAAGTGAGTGTGTGTATATAAGTGTATGTGAGTGAGTGTGAATGTGGCTCTGATAGAGTGTGTATATAGGTGTATGTGAGTTACTAGTATATACACACTCACTCACATATAGTTATATACACTCACTCATATGCAGTGAGTGAGAGTATATATAAGTGTATGTGAATGAGTGTGTGGTTCTATGAGTGTATATAAGTGTATGTGAGTGAGTGTGTGCATGTGGTTCTGTGAATGAGTGTGTGTGTATATCGGTGTATGTGAGTGGGTATATAAGTGTATGTGAGTGATTGTGTATGTGAAGGAATATATGTGGGTCTGTGAGTCGGAGTGTGTATATAAGTGTATGTTCGTCTGTTTATAACTATATGTGTGTGAGTGAGTGAATGAGTGAGTGAATGAGTGAGTGAGTGAGTGAGTGAGTGTATATAAGCACGTGAACGATGGTATAGAAGTGTGAAGTGAGTGTGTTTGTGATTCTGTGAATGAGTGTATGTATTCAAGATTCTTGATTCAATCTTTGTATGCCATTTGTGCTTTTACACACATTGGAATTCTTGTGCGCTCGTGCAAAAAGTCAAGTTAAAAAAAAGAATCAAGTCAGCAAAAACACTTACTTTTATAGAAGAAATACAGAAATCCTATGTTTTAAAAAACAACTTTACACAGACCCAGTAAACAATATAATAATCAAACATGCGAATCATTCACTGTGGCGACCCCTGAAAAAAAGGGTTCAGCCGAAAGGAAATCTCTCTGTCTCTCTCTCGCTCTCTCTCTGTCTCTCTCTCTCAATAATAATAATAATAATAATAATAATAATAATAATAATAATAATAATAATAATCATAATCATATTAAAATAACAATAAATAAAAGTAAATAAGATGAAAATACCCCTTCCTGAATCGCCACTGTATCGTGGTGGAGGGGTTTGCCTGACCTAATGATCCCAGGAGCAATGTTGTTGGGGGCATAATGTCCCTGTTCGGGTCACCCAAGGCAAACAGGGCCGGGGTGAGGGTCCAGAAGAAGTGTGGTTCAGAAGACCTCTATTATAGAAAAAACAAGGATACAGTTTCCCTCGCCTGGACTAGGGTCACCGGGGTTCCCCCTGGAGCCAGGCCTGGGGGAGGGACTCGAAGGCAAACACCTGGTGGTTGGGCTTCTGCCATGGAGCCCGGTCAGCACAGTCCAAAAAGGAAACATGGGTCCGCCCTCCCATGGACCCACCACCTGTGGGATGGCCATTGGGGTCAGGTATGATGTGAGTTGGGTGGCAGCCGAAGGCATGGGTTCTGTTGGACCGATCCACAGTTACTGACTCTGACTCTTTGGAAATGGAATGTCACCTCTCTGGCAGGGAAGGAGCCTAAGCTACTGCGTGAGGTGGAGAGATACCGACTAGATATAGTCAGGTTTACCTCAAGGCATAGCTTGGGCTCTGGAACCACCCATCTTGAGAGAGGCTGGACCTTATTCCATTCTGAAGCTGCTCATGGGGAGAGGCGGCGAGCCAGTATGGGCATCCTTGTTGCCCCCTATCTCGGTGCCCAAATGCTGGGTTCTCCCTGGTCGACGAAAGGATAGCTTCCCTCCACCTTCGGTGAAATGGTGTTTCATTGTTGGACTTCTGTACTCATCACAGTTTGTCTATCATGAACACCATGTTCGAACATAAGGGTGCCCATAAGTGCACTTGGCACCAGGACACCCGAGGTTGCAGTTCAATGATCGACTTTGGAGTCATGTCACCGGACTTGTGGCTGCATGTTCTGGACACTCTGGTGAAGAGGGGAGCTAAGCTGTTTACCGATCACCACCTGGGGGTGAGCTGGATTCAATGGTGGGGGAGGCTGCCTTCCAGACCTGGCAGGCTCAAGCATGTAACTAGGGTCTGCTGGGGACGTTTGGCAGTCTCCTGTTCAAGAGGCCTTTAACTCCCACCTCTACAACCATGTCCCAAAAGAAGCGGGTGACATGGAATCCGAATGGGTTATGTTTTTTTTCCTCCATTCCTGAGGCGGCAGCCCATAGCTGTGGCTGGAAGATCATCAGTGCTTGTTGTGGCGGTAACCCCCGAACCCGGTGGTGGACACCTGTGCTGAAGGGGGCCGTCCAGCTGAAAAAGCAGGTCTTATTAGCCTGTGGGACTCCCGAGGAAGCAGACAGGTACCAGCAGGTCAAAACTGCTGCAGCGAAGCTGTCGCAGATGCAAAATCTCGGGCATGGGAGGAGTTCGGTGAAGGCCTGGAGAGTGATTATAGGTTGACCTCAAAAAGGTTCCGGACCACCATCTTGGGCCTCAGGAGGGGGAAGCAGTTCTCCACAAACACTGTTTACAGTAGAGGTAGGGAGCTACTTACCTCGACTGGGGATGTCGTCAAGAGGTGGAGGGAATACTTTGAGGACCTTCTCAATCCGACCAACATGCCCTCCATGGAGGAGGAAGACCCTGGGGGTTTGGTTGGGGGTCTGCCAATCACCGGAGTTGAGGTCACTGAGGTAGTCAAAAAGCTCCTCAGTGGTCGGGCTCTGGGGTTGGGTGAGATCCACCCTGAATACCTCAGGGCTCTGGATGCTGTAGGACTGTCTTGGTTGACATGCCTCTGCAACATTGCGTGGTCATCGGGGAATGTACTTCTGGATTGGCAAACCAGGATGGTGGTCCCAATTTTTAAGAAGGGAGACCGGAGGGTGTGTTCCAATTATCGGGGAATCACACTCCTCAGCCTACCCGGGAAAGTCTATGCAGGGGTACTGGAGAGAAACATCCGACTGATAGTCACTGTATCACTGGAGCCAGAGTTTGGTCCATATTGGTCACGAGCTTTGGGTAATGACCGAAAGAACAAGACCATGGATAAAAGCGGCTGAAATGAGCTTCCTTCGTTGGGGTGCGGGGCTCTTCCTTTGAGATAAGGTCAGAAGCTCTACCATCTGGGGAAAGCTCGGAGTAGATCTGCTGCTTCTCTGTATTGAGAGGGGCCAGTTGAGGTGGCTTGGGCATCTAGTCAGAATGCCTTCCGAACGCCTCCCTGATGTGGTGTTTCAGGCATGTCCAACCGGAAAGAGATCCCGGGGTCAACCTAGAACATGCTGGAAGGAATATATCTCTCGGCTTGTCTGGGAACACCTCGGTGTCCTCCCTAAAGAGCTGGAGAAAATGGCAGAGGAGAAGGATGTCTGGACCTCTTTGCTTAGATTGCTGCCTCCGCGACCCAATTCAGGGTCAAGCGGAAGATGAAGAAGATAATGATGAAGATGATAAGAATGATAATACAATAAATAACTCAGTAGATACAACAACAAAGTCAGTAGACTCAACAACCTAAATTATATTGCACTAAATTTTATTAAGTTATATATATTGCACTATGCCCATTATTTAGTTCGGCTTGAGAGTCTCACTGCAGCAGGAAAAAAGCTGTTAAAGAAACGTGTTCTGTGTGCCAATACTGTCTGCCTGTTTGTGCCTGAGGTTGTATATGCAGTATGTTTGTTTAAGCAGAGAATGAGCTGGATATAATGTGTCTCTGATGATCTGCTCTATTCTGTTATGAAAACTCTGTTTGTAAATTATGTTCATGGTAGGAAGTTCAGTCCCAATCACCCTCTCTGCAGTCTATGACTCCGTGCAGAGTCTTCATCTCTACCTGTGTGGTGTTGCTGTACCACACAGTGATGGCTGTAGTGAGCTTACTCTCAATCAACCCTTTATAGACCTGGGTGAGAGGGCGACAGGGCAGGCCAGCTTTCCTGAGCAGCCTGATAAAGTGGAGTCTCTGCCTGGCTTTTTTCACTATGGCCATAGTATTCAAATTCCAGCTCAGATCAAATGTTACTTGTAGTCCCAAGAATCTACAACTGTCAGCCCTCCCCTCCTCAGTCCCCTTGATGAAGAGTGGTTGCAGGGGGGTGCATATTTCCGAAAGTCCATTATTATTTCTTTTGTCTTATCTATGTTTACACTGAGGTTGTATTCTCTCCATAGATAAGAATATCATTCACCAGACTCCTGTGGCCCGATTCGTCCCCACCCTTAATAAGGCCCAGGATGGTGATGTCGTCAGCACACTTTATGATGGTGGTATTTTCCTGGGTAGAGACACAGTCGTGTGTGTATAAGGTAAAAAGTTTAGGACTGAGGCAGGAGCACTGTGATGATCTGGTGCTGACTGTGAGCTCTGCTGACACTCTCTTTTCCATCCTCACCACCCACCTGTGGTCTATCAGTCAGGAAATCCAGAATCCAGTTGCAGGTGGGGCCGGGACACCGAGGTGTGTCAGCTTCAAGTCAGCCTGCCTGGGTGGATGATATTGAAAGCAGAGCTATAATCCAGAAAAAAGTGTCCCGACATATGTTCCGTTGCTGTCCAGATGTTGTAGGATATGATGTAACGCAAATGGCCACTGTGTCATCGAACTGAGCGATTGGGACGGTGGGCAAACTGAAGGGGGTCAATCGCATCTCGTACTGTGTGGGTGATGTGTGTTAGAACCAGTTTTTCAAAGCATTTCATGGCAACTGACGTAAGTGCCTCTGGCCTGAAGTCATTCAGGAGAGATGGATTCCATTTCTTTGGAACTGGTGTAATGATGGTGGACTTAAAGACACGGGGAATTATGACTTGGTGTAGAGACAGGTTAAAGATGGGGGCAGTGGTGGTCTAGTGGTATAGGGCACTGGATCGCTGATCCAAAAGTTGGGGGTTCGAGTCCCACTCTCCACAAGGTTGTCACTGTCCCTCTGGGTTATCAAAGGTGGGCCATGTCTCTCACTGTCAATGGTGAGAGGAATGTAAAAGAACCATTGCTGACTTTCGTAAAGAGTAGGCTGCAAAGCTGTCAGCGTGTTTCTGTCCCTTGCTAAAAAGGGTTGTGACAGGAAGGGCATCCGACGTAAAAAAAAACCTCTGCCAAATCAAACGTGCGAATCAGATGATTCGCTGTGGTGACTCCCAAGTAAAAGGGAAAAAAAGCCGAAACGAAGACAGTAGAGAAGGTTAAAGATTTCTACATACACAAGAGTATACTGTTCCGCACGGCCTTCATAACTCCAGGAAGGATACCGTCTCGTCTTCCAGCCTTGTGCAGGTTAACTTGCCTCAGAACCTTCAGGACCTTTGCAGGTGTCATCCGAAGACACTGACAGTAAAAAATCTGTAGTAAAAATTGCAGGGGGCTTTTCAGGGAGTGTCTGTGTTCAGTCTGTCAAACCTGGCATAAAAGATGTTTATGCTGTCTGGAAGGGAGACATCCTGAGGGTCTGTAGTTGGTGCTGTTGTCTCGTAGTTTGTGAGTGCTTGGAATCTTCACCACATACTGCGTGTGTTAGTACTCAGGTTAAAGCTTTCAAGTTTATGGAAATGAGTCCCATTTACAGTTCTCATGGACTTCTGCAACTCATAACAGGCTTTCTTATACAGTAGGCCCTCATTATTCATGGGGGTTTGGTTCCAGCCCCTCCTGCGAATGAAGATAATCCGTGCGTTCTGTACCCGGAAGTAAAACCTCATGTATTATATTGCATGCGCAAATGATCAACCGGAAGTAAAATACTATGTATCTATTACATGCGTTAAAATTTGCTTCTGAAACACATTCTATAGACAGTGCAGCCGTGAGAGGGCACAAGCCAGTGTTGTCCTTACATCGGTCCAAAGCCCGGATAAATGCAGAGGGTTGCGACAGGAAGTGTGTTACGTATGCCTAATGGATTGGCTGTGGGTGAACGTGGACGATGGACTTTGGCGATGAAGTCCCGAACGACGGAAATTTGATAAATTTTCCATCATCTGTCTTGGATGAGATGAGCCGCCACGATGAGTTGCCTTTGAGGATCTGCGCACCGAAAAGACTGGAAGAGGCTACATGAGACGGAAAGAGGCTTGAGCCAGTTGGCACCAGGTCCTTAATACAACCTCCCCAAAGTTCCAGAAAGTTCCCTTCTCGAAGTTTCTGAATAACCTGCCCTGCCACCAGGGCGCATGCACAACCAGGTCCATCTCGAAGTTTGCAGACCCCCTGACAGCGGAGTCATACCATGTGACACTAGTTACAGCACACTCTGCATCTAATTATTTACACCGTTTACACAGTCACATTTATACATTTATATACATGCCCCAACAAGGGCATCTGGTGTAAAACTTGTGCCAAGATAAACATGCGAATGATCAAAACGAAGTTCATACCGGATCGGCCAAGGCCCAGGTTTAACAACGACTGCCATCAGTCCTGTTAGCCAACAGGGTGCTGGTGGAAATTAGACTACTGTTGCTCGAAGGAGAGGCAGGGGGCGTGTCCGTCGGCAGAGAGAGAAGAGGAAAGGCATGAGTCTAGGACTGAGGGTAGGGACTTTGAATGTTGGAACTATGATAGTAAAAGGTTGAGCGCTGACTGACATGATGCAGAGAAGTAAGGTGGATATACTGTGTGTTCAGGAGACCAGATGGAAAGGTAGCAAGGCTAGAAGAAATGGAGTAGGAGTCATCTTGAAGGAGGGGTTTGTCAGGAATGTTCTAGACGTGAAAAGAGTGTCAGACAGAGCGATGAGTCTCAAGTTAGAAATTGAAGGTGTGATGTTCAGTGTTGTTAGTGCTTATGCCCCACAGGCAGGATGTGAGCTAGAAGAGAAGGAGAGATTCTGGAGTGAGTTAGATGAAGTGATGCAGAGTAACCCAGAGGTGAAGAGTGGTCATTGGTGCAGACTTCAATGGGCATGGTGCAGGCAAAAGAGTGGACAAGGAACTGATGGGCAGGTTTGGTACCCAGGACAGGAACACAGAAGGACAGATTTTGATTTTGCAAAAAGAATGGAAATGGCTGGGGTAAATACTTTCTTCCAGAACAGACAGAAGCATAGGGTGACTTATAAAAGTGGAGGTAGGAGCATACAGGTAGACTCCATCTTTTGTAGACAATGTCATTTGAGGGATGTCAGTGACTGCAAAATAGTCATGGGTGAGAGTGTTGCCAAACAGCATAGGATGGTGATGTGCAGGATGATGCTGATGGTGAGGAAGGTGAAGAAGGCAAAGACAGAGCAGAAAACAAAGTGGTGGTAGTATTTCCAAATGACTGGACAACTACAGTTAATGTGATCAGGGAGACAGGTAGGAGAGTACTTGGTGTGTCCTCTGGAAGGAAAGAACATAAGGAGACTTGGTGGAAGGAGGAAGTGCAGGAGTGTGTACAAAGGAAGAGGTTAGCTAAGAAGAAGTGGGACATAGAGAGGATCGAAGAGAGTAAACAGGAGTACAGGGAGACATAGCATAAGACAAAGGTAGCGGTGTCAAAGGCCAAACAGAGGGCGTATGATGACTTGTATGATGGGTTGGACAGTAAGGAAGGAGAAAATGATTTATACAGGTTGGCAGAATAGAGAAATAGAGATTTGAAGGACATGCAGCCAGTTAGAGTGATTAAGGACAGAGTGGGAAATGTATTGACTGATGACAGAAGTGTGCTTGGAAGATGTAAAAAGTACTTTGAAGAGCTGATGAATGAGGAAAATGAGAGAGAAAAAAAGTAGAAGAGGTGACCATTGAGGACCAGGAAGTAGCAAAGATTAGTAAGGCTGAAGTCAGGAGGGCATTGAAGAGGATGAAGAGTGGCAAGGCAGTTGGTCCTGATGACATACTGGTGGAGGTATGGAAGTGTCTAGGGGAGGTAGCAGTAGACTTTCTGACAAGAACATTCAACAAGGTCTTAGAGAGTGAGAGGATGCCAGAGGAATGGAGGAGAAGTGTGATGGTGCCCATTTTTAAAAACAAGGGAGACGTGCAGAGTTGTGGCAACTACAGAGGGATAAAGTTGATGAGCCATACGATGAAATCATACTGCTTTGGAAATGTTTATTCTCTGCGAAACAAGATGAACCACCTTCAGGCTCGGATTGCAGTGCAGAGGGATCTACAGGACTGCTGCATGCTGTGTTTCTGTGAAACATGTCTCGAGGAGAGTATACCCGACTAGGCAATTTTACCTGGAGCTTCACAGCTTTTAGGGGGGACCGGAGCGCATTTTCAAGCAGTATGACCGAGTGTGCTAACCTTCCACTGCTAACCAAGTGCCGGAGTCATCGTTCAGCCCCTCCCCACCTGCCGCGTCTCCGCCTGGGCTTATTATTATCTGGGGTGTGGCTAGCAGTCAGCTACCATACCATATTAGCTCAGGATAGGAGTTTAATGTGCTCAGTTCTAAACATCCAAAAGGACTGCGCTGTCATAGCTGTAGTAGGGTCACCTGGTCATAGATGAGCATACTGGAGCGCCATCTTGGAGAGGTCACGTTCAACATAAAAGGACATGAAGCATAATTATTCAAGTTTAATCTCACACACAAACATTCTAAATATTAACTTAGGTACTGTACTGGAATAATAATTGAAAAAGACTTCAATACTTCAATGCTTTACAACACTTCAGATGATTATTCAGGCACTTTTGAGGAAGCTGTCATTTCTTCAGGATAAAGTCTTCAGAAGAGACATCCAACGGCATTACCTCTTTCTGGCGCTTAGCCAGACTTTGAGTGGCAGGCTCACTGACAACTTGTGCGTGAATGAGAAAAAAGGGGCGTATACATCATCTCAACCAATCAGCAGGAAGGAGGACAACCATTGGCTGAATTTGAATCATGTGTCAGTTGCTCGGCAGTCCGCAAATATCTGCATGTGCAAGTGCAAAAACGCGAATAGTCAAGGGACTACTGTATTCCCTTTGATCTTCACATTTAAAAACTTCTTGCCTTTTCCTGATTTTTCTTTTTATGTCTAAATTGTACCAGGGTTTTTGGTTTGGAAACACACGCACAGTCCTAGGGGTATATCAGTGTATGTGAGTGTGTACATAAGTTTGTGAGTGAGTGTGATTAAGTGAATGAGTGTATATAAGTGCATGTGAGTGTCTATATAAGTGTATGTGTATATAAGTGCATGTGAGTGAGTGTGTAGGTCTGTATATCAGGGTATGTCGCTCTGTGAGTGGGTTTGTATATAGGTGTATATGAGTGAGTGTATGTGACTGAGTGTGTCTGTGGGTCTGTGAGTGATTATGTATATAAGTGTGTGTGTGTGTATAAGTGTATGGGTTTTGCAGCCTTTGCAGCCTACTCTTTTTACGAAAGTCAGCAATGGTTCTTTTGCATGCCTCTCACCATGGACAGTGAGAGACATGGCAGGCCTTTGATAACCCAGTTAGCTGCACTGGGGAGGACAGTGACAACCTTGTGGAGAGTGGGACTCGAACCCCCAACCTTTGGATCAGCGATCCAGTGCCCTATACCACTAGACCACCACTGCCCCCATCTTTAACCTGTCTCTACACCAAGTCATAATTCCCCGTGTCTTTAAGTCCACCATCATTACACCAGTTCCAAAGAAATGGAATCCATCTCTCCTGAATAACTTTAGGCCGGAGGCACTTACGTCAGTTGCCATGAAATGCTTTGAAAAACTGGCTCTCACACACATCAACCACACAGTACGAGATGCGATTGACCCCCTTCAGTTTGCCCACCGCCCCAATCGCTCAGTGGATGACACAGTGGCCATTTGCGTTACATCATATCCTACAACATCTGGACAGCAGCGGAACATATGTCAGGACACTTTTTTCTGGATTATAGCTCTGCTTTCAATACCATCCACCCAGGCAGGCTGACTTGAAGCTGAAACACCTTGGTGTCCTGGCCCCACATGCAACTGGATTCTGGATTTCCTGACTGATAGACCACAGGTGGGTGGTGAGGATGGGAAAGAGAGTGTCAGCAGAGCTCACAGTCAGCACCAGATCACCACAGTGCTCCTGCCTCAGTCCTAAACTTTTTACCTTGTACACACACGACTGTGTCTCTACCCAGGAAAATACCACCATCATAAAGTGTGCTGACAACATCACCATCCTGGGCCTTATTAAGGGTGGGGACGAATCGGGCCACAGGAGTCTGGTGAATGATATTCTTATCTATGGAGAGAATACAACCTCAGTGTAAACATAGATAAGACAAAAGAAATAATAATGGACTTTCGGAAATATGCACCCCCCTGCAACCACTCTTCATCAAGGGGACTGAGGAGGGGAGGGCTGACAGTTGTAGATTCTTGGGACTACAAGTAACATTTGATCTGAGCTGGAATTTGAATACTATGGCCATAGTGAAAAAAGCCAGGCAGAGACTCCACTTTATCAGGCTGCTCAGGAAAGCTGGCCTGCCCTGTCGCCCTCTCACCCAGGTCTATAAAGGGTTGATTGAGAGTAAGCTCACTACAGCCATCACTGTGTGGTACAGCAACACCACACAGGTAGAGATGAAGACTCTGCACGGAGTCATAGACTGCAGAGAGGGTGATTGGGACTGAACTTCCTACCATGAACATAATTTACAAACAGAGTTTTCATAACAGAATAGAGCAGATCATCAGAGACACATTATATCCAGCTCATTCCCTGCTTAAACAAACATACTGCATATACAACCTCAGGCACAAACAGGCAGACAGTATTGGCACACAGAACACGTTTCTTTAACAGCTTTTTTCCTGCTGCAGTGAGACTCTCAAGCCGAACTAAATAATGGGCATAGTGCAATATATATAACTTAATAAAATTTAGTGCAATATAATTTAGGTTGTTGAGTCTACTGACTTTGTTGTTGTATCTACTGAGTTATTTATTGTATTATCATTCTTATCATCTTCATCATTATCTTCTTCATCTTCCGCTTGACCCTGAATTGGGTCGCGGAGGCAGCAATCTAAGCAAAGAGGTCCAGACATCCCTCTCCTCTGCCACTTTCTCCAGCTCTTTAGGGAGGGCACCGAGGTGTTCCCAGACAAGCTGAGAGATATATTCTCTCCAGCGTGTTCTAGGTCGACCCCACGATCTCTTTCCGGTTGGACATGTCTGAAACACCACATCAGGGAGGCGTTTGGGAGGCATTCTGACTAGATGCCCAAGCCACCTCAACTGGCCCCTCTCAATACGGAGAAGCAGCAGATCTACTCCGAGCTTTCCACGGATGGTAGAGCTTCTCACCCTAGCTCTAAGGAAGAGCCCCGCACCCCAACAAAGGAAGCTAATTTCAGCCGCTTTTATCTATGGTCTTGTTCTTTCGGTCATTACCCAAAGCTCGTGACCATTGGTGAGGGTGGGAACATAGATCGACTGGTAAATTGATAGCTTCACCTTGTGGCTCAGTCCTTTATTTACCACAATAGACCAGTACAGGCTCCGTTTAACAGCAGAGGCTGCAGCGATCCATCTGTCAATCTCCCGCCCCTTTCTTCCCTCACTCATGAACAAGACCCCAAGATACTTAAACTCCTCCATTTGGGGCAGGACCTCATTTCCGACCTGGAGGGTGCATTCCACCCTTGTCCAACTGAGAACTGAGAACTGAATTTCATTCCGGCCGCGTTGCACTAAAGTGCAAATCGCTCCAATGAGAGCTGGAGGTCCCGACTTGATGAAGCCAAAAGTACAGCATCGTCCACAAAAAGCAGAGACGAGATCCGATGACCACCAAACCAGAGCCCTTCAATTCGCCGACTGCACCTCGAAATTCTGTCCATAAAAATAATTAACAGAATCAGTGACAAAGAACAGCCTTGGCGGACTCCAACCCTCACCAGAAACGAATTCGACCTGTTGTTACCAATATGGACCAAACTCTGGCTCCAGTGATACAGTGACTGAATGGCCCATAGCAACAGGTCCGGAACGCCGTACTCTCGGAGGACACCCCACAAGATTGTTCAAGGGAAACGGTCGAATGCCTTCTCTAAAATCCACAAAACACATGTGAACAGATTGGGAAAATTCCCATGCCCCTTCCAAAATCCTGTGGAGCATATAGAGTTTGTCAAGAGTGCTACGGCCAGGACGAAAACCACATTGTTCCACCTGAATCTGAGCTTCGACTATCGGTCGGATGCTTCTCTCCAGTACCCCAGCATAGACTTTCCCGGGTAGGCTGAGGAGTGTGATTCCCCGATAATTGGAACACACCCTCCAGTCTCCCTTCTTAAAAATCAGGACCACCACCCCGGTTTGCCAATCCAGAAGTACATTCCCCAATGACCACGCAATGTTGCAGAGGCATGTCAACCAAGACAGTCCTACAGCATCCAGAGCCCTGAGGTATTCAGGGCGGATCTCACCCAACCCCAGAGCCCGACCACTGAAGAGCTTTTTGACTACCTCAGTGACCTCAACTCCAGTGATTGGCAGACCCCCAACCAAACCCCCAGGGTCTTCCTCCTCCATGGAGGGCATGTTGGTCAGATTGAGAAGGTCCTCAAAGTATTCCCTCCACCTCTTGACGACATCCCCAGTCGAGGTAAGCAGCTCCCTACCTCTACTGTAAACAGTGTTTGTGGAGAACTGCTTCCCCCTCCTGAGGCCTAGGATGGTGGTCCGGAACCTTTTTGAGGTCAACCTATAATCACTCTCCAGGCCTTCACCGAACTCCTCCCATGCCCGAGATTTTGCATCTGTGACAGCTTCGCTGCAGCAGTTTTGACCTGCTGGTACCTGTCTGCTTCCTCGGGAGTCCCACAGGCTAATAAGACCTGATAGGCCTCCTTTTTCAGCTGGACGGCCCCCTTCAACACAGGTGTCCACCACCGGGTTCGGGGGTTACCGCCACGACAAGCACTGATGATCTTCCGGCCACAACTATGGGCTGCCGCCTCAGGAATGGAGGCAAAAAAAACATAACCCATTCGGATTCCATGTCACCCGCTTCTTTCGGGACGTGGTTGTAGAGGTGGGAGTTAAAGGCCTCTCGAACAGGAGACTCTGCCAAACGTCCCCAGCAGACCCTAGTTACACACTTGAGCCTTCCAGGTCTGGAAGGCACCCTCCCCCACCATTGAAGCCAGCTCACCTCCAGGTGGTGATCGGTAAACAGCTTAGCTCCTCTCTTCACCAGAGTGTCCAGAACATGCAGCCGCAAGTCCGGTGACATGACTACAAAGTCGATCGTTGAACTGCGACCTAGAGTGCCCTGGTGCCAAGTGCACTTATGGGCACCCTGATGTTCGAACATGGTGTTCATGATAGACAAACTGTGATGAGTACAGAAGTCCAACAACGAAACACCATTTCACCGAAGTTTGAGGGAAGCTACCCTTTCATCGACCAGGGAGAACCCCAGCATTTGGGCACCGAGACGGGGGCAACAAGGATGCCCATACCGGCTCGCCGCCTCTCCCCATGAGCAGCTTCAGAATGGAATAAGGTCCAGCCTCTCTCAAGATGGGTGGTTCCAGAGCCCAAGCTCTGCCTTGAGGTGAACCTGACTATATCTAGTCGGTATCTCTCCACCTCACGCACCAGCTTAGGCTCCTTCCCTGCCAGAGAGGTTACATTCCATTTCCAAAGAGTCAGACTCAGTAACTGTGGATCGGTCCAACAGAACCCATGCCTTCGGCTGCCACCCAACTCACATCATACCTGACCCCAATGGCCATCCCACAGGTGGTGAGTCCATGGGAGGGCGGACCCATGTTTCCTTTCCTTTTTGGACTGGGCCGACCGGGCTCCATGGCAGAAGCCCATGGCAGAAGCCCAGTTTGACCCCAACTGTGCCAAGACCCCTGGGCAAGGTCTTAACCACAAGTGTGCCTCTGTTCACCCAGCAGTATAAATGAGTACCAGTAAAAATGTACTGGGAAGGTAACCTGTGATGGACTAGCGTCCCATCCAGGGGGGAGTTGAACTCTGAGTTGCTTCATGCTACAGAAACCGGGGATAAGTACCAGCCTGATGAGCCACTAGGCTCGGGTGTAAAAAGCCCAACAGACTTTACCTACCTATCGCCTTGCTGAGCTCCTCAATGGTGAGTGGAGCGTCAAGCTCATCCATAACAGACAGTGGAGGGATGTTCTCAAGATCATGACAAACAAATGGATAGATGGGCTGAGCTCTTGGTAGTGCTCAGCCCATCTATCCATTTGTTTGTCATGATCTTTGATGACGTCGCCTGCAGCTGATTTGAGTGGGGTGCTCTTGATGGCACTGGGACCAAAAGCCTTCTTCATGCCTTTGTACATTTTGCCATTGTTTCCAAGATCTGCAGAAAGCTGTATGTCTTTGGCAGAGGTTAAGCCAGCCTTGAAATCTTTTGTGCATTATTTCTTGCAGTGCGCAGTGCAGTAAGCGTTCATACAGAGGGCTCCTTCTTGTGAGCGATTACGGCTGCACATTTGGTGGCGATGGCAGGTTCCATCTCAGCCCCTCCTGCTTCAAACCAATTAGCACTCCACCCCACCTTCTTCCCAAAGGTGCCTAAGGCAGTCTCAAACATAGCCTCGCAGATGTGGTTCCACCTTGCAGTAGCACAGTCACTGGGGCAGTCCACCAGGGCTACATTTACATTTACATTTAGCTGTGTTGATGCAGGGCCAGGGTTTCTGCTTGGAGCAAATGACATGTTTGAGGCAGAGACATATGTTTGTGACCAGAGAATGGTCGGTGTCACAGTCAGTGCTGTGGAAACTGCGTGTGACCAGCACTTGGTTCAGCAGGGCTCTTCTGGTGATTACGAATCCAGCTGATGCCAGTGGCAAGACCTTGGGTGTCTCCAGAACACTTGGTAGCAGGACTTGGTGGAGAAGAATCTGCAGAATTTACATTGTTTTATCATGGTGTGGATGGGAAGAGAAGTGGAGTAGGAGTTATCTTTAAGGAGGGATTTCTCAATGTTCTAAAAGTGAAAAGTGTGTCAGACAGAGTGATGAGTCTCAAGTTAGAAATTGAAGGTGTGATGTTCAAAGTGTTTATGTCCAACAGGCTGTGAGCGAGAACAGAAGGAGAGATTCTTGAGTGAGTTAGATGAAGATATTCAGAGTACCCCAGAGGTGAAAAAGTCATCATTGGTGAAGACTTCAATGGAAATGTTGGTGCAGGGAAAAGAGGGGACAAGGAAGTGATGGCCAAGTTTGGTATCCAGATCAGGAACAAAGAAGGACAGCTGTTGATTTTGCAAAAAGGATGGAAATGATTGAGGTAAATATTGTCTTCCAGAAGAGACAGGCGCATAGGGTGAATTATAAAAGCAGAAGTAGGAGCACACAGGTGGACTACATCTTGTGTAGGTGATGTAATTTCGAGGACGTCAGTGACTGCAAAGTAGTAGTGGGGGAAAGTGTTGCCAAACAGCATAGGATGGTGGTGTGCAGGATGATGCTGATTGTGAGGAAGGTAAGGAAGGCAAAGGCAGAGCAGAATACAAAGTGGTGAAAGCTGAAAAAGGAAGAGTGTCATGTTGTCTTCAAGGAGAAGTTGAAACAGGCTTTAGGTGGTCAGAAAGTGCTTCCAGATGACTGGACAATTACAGCTAATATGATCAGGGAGACAGGTAGGAGAGTACTTGGTGTGTCCTCTGGAAGGAAAGTAGATAAGGAGACTTGGTGGTGGAATGAGGAAATGCAGGAGTGTGTACAAAGGAAGAGGTTAGCTAAAAAGAAGTGGGACATTGAGAGGACCGAAGAGAGTAGACAGGAGTACAGGGAGACAGCGTAAGGCAAAGGTAATGGTGTACCAAACAGAGGGCGTATGATGACTTCTATGATAGGTGGGAGAAAATGATTTCTACAGTTTGGCAGAGCAGAGAAATAGAGATGGGAAGGACATGCAGCCAGTTAAAGTGATTAAGGACAGAGTGGGAAATGTATTGACTGATGACAGAAGTGTGCTGGGAAGATGGAAAGAGTATTTTGAAGAGCTGATGAATGAGGAAAATGAGAGAGAAAAAAGAATAGAAAAGGTGACTGTTGAGGACCAGGAAGTAGCAAAGATTAGTCAGGGTGAAGTGAGGAGGGCATTGAAGAGGATGAAGAGTGGAAAGGCAGTTGGCTCAGATGACATACCGGTGGAGGTATGGAAGTGTCTAGGAGAGGTAGCAGTAGATTTCCTGACAAGAACATTCAACAAGGTCTTAGAGAGTGAGCAGAATCCAGAGGAATGGAGGAGAAGTGTGCTGGTGCCCATTTTTAAGATTATGATTAAAACATATTTTATTCAAACATGAAATGGATTGGGCACAAGTTATCCAACTTAATAAAGCCCTCTCCAGGTAGTTACAGTAATTATATTACAAAATATACAGCAAGATACTGACAAGGGAAGGAGAAATACAATCGAATTAAAGGAATCGTTTAGTATTACAAATAAATATTTGTACACATTTGAAAACATTCTAAGAGAATAATCTGCATTGCCATTTAAAATGAGATTAATATCGATTGGTGCTCTTTGATGGACAATGTACTCTCAAGTTTTTAACATTTATTCACGTTGAAAATTATATAAGGGACATTCTCGAAAATAGTGAAAAACATTCTCACACTTGTGGCCACACTGACAGCGTGCATCATCCTTTACATTAATTCTAAATAAATCATAATTAAGTGAACTCGACATATATCTTAATCTTGTGTGTAAAATATTTAACTTCCTTTTCCTGTATGAAAAATATACCGGTGCACATTTTGGTTTAAGACAAATCGCTGATCTAAATGAAACTACAGAATTGCTGTCTCTAATTCCTAGTGGGATATCATTCCACAATTTAACTGTTGATGGAAAAAATGAAAGTGTTGAATATTTTAATTGTGTAGGAGGTATACTATAATCATGGCTAGTTCTTAATGGATAGTTTGTTCTGTTCGCTACTACTGGAGGTAGTAGATCACAGAGAAAAGTTGGAGTAAGACGTTTGTGTATCTTATAAAATAACATTAATTTACGGACACGCCTTCTTTCAGACAGCAATTCCCAGCCTGTTTCAAAATATAGTGATTGAGATGAAGCGTATCTTGGCAGTCCAGTAACAATATGGGCAGCTTCAAGCTGTAACTTTTCTAATCTGTTGGCTTGCTCAATCGAACACCCGTCCCATACCTCACATGCATACTCAAAGTTTGGTCTGATAAATACGGTATAAATTTTGGACAGTGTCGCTCTATTTAGTAGAAATTTTAACATTCGAAGTGAGCCTATCATTCTGGAAGTCTTTTTAACAATATTTTCAATATGAAAGTGCCATCTCCCATTTGATGAAAAACATAAACCCAAATGTTTGTGAGATTCCACTGCTTTCACTTTACAGCCGTCAAAATAGAAATTAATATCTTGATTATTCTTCATAGTGAATAGCATAGTTTCAGTTTTTTCTGGGTTATATGAAATTAACCAATCCTTTGCCCAATTGCAAAGAAGTTCTAAATTTTCATTCATAAGATGTTCCATTAATTGCTTTTCTTTTGACAATGTTCCTAATGAAGTATCGTCAGCGAAAAGCCAAATAAAACAATTTAGTTTATCTGCAATCTCATTTACATAAACAGTGAAAAGGAAAGGACCTAAAACTGACCCCTGAGGTACTTCAGCTTTTAACACCAAAGGTTTAGACAACGAGCCATGAACAAAAACTGATTGACTGCGACCACTTAGATAATTATTAAACCATTCAAGTAGTTTTCCACAAACTCCATACTTCTCTAGTTTGTGCATAAGCCCCATGTGCCAAACTCTATCAAATGCTTTAGAGACATCACAAAAAACCATACAATCGTAACCTTTGTTATCAAGCGATGTGCAAATCTGGTGATAAATTTCAACAAGTTGTTGTACAGTAGAATGACCTCTCCTGAATCCACATTGATATCTATATAACAAATCATTTGCCACAAAATAATTATAAACATGTTTGAAAACCACCCTTTCAAACAGCTTTCCAACACAGCTTATCAGTGAAATCGGGCGATAATTTGATAAAATAGAGTTATCACCCTTCTTGTATAGCGACATAACATTTGCGTATTTCCATTGACTAGGATATACTGATAAATTAAGTGACGTGTTAAATATCATACACAACACTGGGCTTATAGACTCAACAGTATATCTCAATAACTGATGACTAATCTGATCTGGTCCAGCAGCTTTCTTAAGAGGTAGACATTTAATTATGTCGGATATCTCATTAACTTCAATCTTAATATTATCTATAACAGTATTAGTGCGTCTATCAAAATTTGGAAGAGATTTATTGTCTGCACCATTCAGATTGGTTACAGACTCAAAATATTCATTCAACATATTAGCTTTATCTAGGTCTGTAAATGCTGATGGACATTCATCAGAAACACTTCTTTTTAGAGCTGGAATTGTAGAAGTGGATCCTGACGTCTTGATTAAACTGCGTAACATTTTCCAATATGATGATCTATTCTCTCCATACAACTTGAAAATAAATTCATCAAGATTAGAGTAGAATTGTTCTTTAGCATAATATTTCATGTTATTAAGAACAAGGGAGATGTGCAGAGTTGTGGCAACTACAGAGGGATAAAGTTGATGAGCCATACAATGAAGTTATGGGTGAGAATAGTGGAAGCTAGACTAAGGGCACAGGTCAGCATTTGTGAACAACAGCTGGGTTTCATGCCAAGAAAGAGAACCACAGATGCAGTTTTTGCCTTGAGGATATTACTAGAAAAGTACAGAGAAGGTCAGAAGAAGCTGCATTGTGCCTGTGTGGATCTGGAGAAAGCATATGACAGGGTGCCAAGAGAGGAACTGTGGTATTGCATGAGAAAGTCTGGAGTGGCAGAGAAGTATGTTAGAGTGGTGCAGGACATATAGGAGAGATGTAAGACAGTGGTGAGGTGTGCTGTCGGTGTGACAGAAGAGTTCAAGGTCGAGGTAGGACTGCATCAAGGGTCAGCTCTGAGCCCCTTCTTGTTTGCTATGGTGATGGACAGGCTGACAGACAAGAATCTCCATGGACTATGATGTTTGCAGATGACATTGTGATCTGCAGGGAGAGCAGAGAACAAGTCCAGGAAAATCAAGAGAGGCGTAGCTATGCCCTCGAAAGGAAAGCAATGAAGGTTAGCCTCAGTGAGACAGAATACATATGTGTGAATGAGAAGGACCCAAGGAAGGGTAAGGTTACAGGAAGCAGAGATAAGGAAGGTGGAGGATTTTAAGTCCCTAAGCTCAACAATCCAGAGCAATGGAGAGTGTGGAAAAGAGGTGAAGAAGCATGTGCAGGCAGGTTGGAATGGTTGGAGGCAAGTGTCCGGTGTGATGTGTGATCGGAGAGTATCAGCAAGAATGAAAGGAAAAGTGTACAAGACGGTGTTGAGGCCAGCGATGTTGTATGGTTTAAAAACAGTGGCGCTGAGGAAAAGACAGGAGGCAGAGCTGGAGGTAGCAGAGATGAAAATGTTGAGGTTCTCTCTGGGAGTAACGAGGATGGATAGGAACAGGAATGAGTACATCAGAGAGGCAGACCATGTAAGATACTTTGGAGACAAAGTCAGAGAAGCTAGATTGAGATGGTTTGGACATGGACAGAGGAGGGATAGTGAATATATTGGTAGTAGGAGGCTGAGGTTGGAACTATCAGGCAGAAGGCCTAGAGGAAGACCAAAGAAGAGATTTATGTATGTGGTGAAGGAAGACATGAAGGTCGTTGGCGTAAAAGAAGAAGATGCAGAAGACAGGGTGAGATGGAGGCAGATGATTTGCTGTGGCGACCTCTCAAGGGAATAGCCAAAAGGAAAAGAAGATATATATAGTAGGCCCTTGACTATTCGTGGTTTTGCGCTTACGGTTTGAGTGTTCGCGGACTGCTGAGCAACTCTCACATGATTCAAATTCAGCCAATGGCTGTCCTCCTTGCTGCTGATTGGTTGAGATGATGCAACACCCCTTTTTCCTCATTCGCACACAAGTTGTCAATGAGCCTTGTTTTAATTACCAGTTAAGTTCTATGATGTCACTCAAACGCCTGCTAAGCACAAGAAAAAGGTAATCACATTGGCTGTCTCTTCAGAAGAAATAAGACTTTCTCCGGAAGAAACGGCAGTTTCCTCTGAAGTGCCTGAAGAGGAATAATCATCTGAACTGTTGTAAAACATTCCACTATTAAAGTCTTTTTCAATTATTATTCCAGTACAGTACCTAAGTTAATTTTTAGAATGTTTGTATGTGTGATTTTATTTACTGTGGTGTAGCATGTTTCTCATTTTGTTTGTTTATCCAATTTATTACATTTCTTGTTCTTTTTTGTCCTTTTTGTTATGGACTGTGTTTTGGGGGACTTCGATTTTGGCGCTGTGCCTCTCACTAACTGTTTACTCTATACTTCGGCTGAGGGGCGTGGCTGAGCTGCTCGGTCGCACACACCTGAATTCACTCTTCTTATTTACATCTCTGCACCAGAGGATTAACTTACATCACAAGACCCCCTCTTTGGTTTGTAACACTCAACTCTCTCACTCTAAAACTATGTTTTGCACTCGCTCCGGCTGAGGGGCATGGCTGAGCTGCTCAGATTTAATGCAGTTAATACCTGAATTCAGTCATCTCATGCCTAATGCAATACCTTCCTCTAGTGGACATTTTTGAAAACTACAGTGCTGTATGTTTTTCAAAGAGAATGCATTTAAAGGTGTTTTTATATGTATGCTGTATAATGTTTATATTTTATTATCAAAAATATCACAGTAAAAAAGTTTTTCTTCATAATTACTACATTTTACCACATTAATACTGGATTAATGAGTAAGACTGTCTATAAAATGTTTTTAAGAAGCATATTTTAGCGCATGCAATAGATACATAGTATTTTACTTCCGGCTGCTGATTCGTGTATATAACATGAAACATGGGGTTTTACTTCCAGGTACAGAATTCGCAGATTATCTTCATTCACGGGAGGGGCTGGAACCGAACCCTGGAACCGAACCCCCACGAGTATCGAGGGCCTATTTAATATACTGTATATATAATGCAGTTATAACATTATAATTTACAAGTTATAAAGGTGTATAATTTCTTTATATATTAATGCACATTGTCTGTATGACTTTAACATGCATAGAACACTCTAAAATGAACTTCTATATAAATTTTATATATATATATATATATATATATATATATATATATATATATATATATATATATATATATATATATATATAGGTGGGTGTCCTTAAAAAGTGGCGGAAGTCATTTTGCGGTTTTTCGCATTTTGCGGGGTAGGCTGGTCCCCATTAACCATAAGGGGGATAAAAAATGCCTGTTGTTGTTCTGGAATTTGAAGGTGGTGGTGCAGGTGTTGGCTGCAGCATATTACTGGTGATACCTAGCTGCATGACTTCCTTACGGCAAACTCTAACAGGTTGTGATTCCCCTCCAATTGGGCCAGGCACATGTCTATCTGGAAGAGCTTTTTCAGCAACAGGCGTAGCAGTTGTATTCACATCTGATACTCCCACTTCACTGGAGCACAACAGACTTACAGAAGCAAAAAATGTTGTCATCTGCAAACATTCTGCAATTATTCCCTCATTTTCTGTGTTATTCTGTATGATTCTGTATGTGTTCCTTAAGTCTTCCTCCACTTCAAGCAGACCAAAATCTTCTGTAAACGTGCTTTTGAATACCCCCATTTCACTGGAGCACGGCAGACTTACGGAAGTAAAAATGTTGTCATCCGCAAACATGCCGCAATTATTCCTTTATCTTCAGTGTCATTCCGTGTGATTCCATAGTTATTCCTTAAGTCTTCCGTATGCTTCCGGCAGGCCAAAATATTCTGTGAACGTGCTTTTGAACATGCATGCTTTCATCCAGCACAGACTCAATCAGAGGGATTGGGGAGTTGGAATAAAGCCCGGGTGATGCTCTGAGAAGCACCACACACCAAATAGACGAACCAACCTAAAGGGAGAAGATCAGAAATCTTCACCACATCCAAGGTGACACCTTGAAATGAAGCACTAGGGCTTTTTTATTTTTTTACCCTTGCCATCAAATAGACTAAGCTATTGTATATTGTATTGTATATAAGCTATTTGGCATAATGACTTTACTTGGTTGAATCCAAGTATTTATAGGTGGAATCAGGTGCAAATCCTTTGACCTTTGCCGATTTTTCCGGATTGAAATGTGGTTACACCGGGTATTTCTCAGTCATTCCATGTTGAACGTGAACATTCCGCTTTCATTCCACGTGTTTCCACAATCATTCCAAAGCTCTTCCTTGTCAAATGGATTCGTGCCTTAGTTATTCCTTGAGTGTTCCGTACTTTCCATGAACAATCCATGAATTATCCAAAAGTCTTCCTTTGCAATCCGTAGCTATTCGTACTTGTTCCACAGTTCATCCGTGGGCTTTTCCGTACTTATTCCAAAGTTGTACCGTAGTTTTGCCATACGTTGTCATACCTGTTCCACACATTCCATGAGCATTCCGAAAGTATTCTGAGAGTGTAAGAATTCCCACTTTTCTGTCGGGTTTTCACTCATTTTCCATGTAAAAATGCCAAAGCTCTTCTGTAGACTGTGTTTCGCACCTTTCTGCTACAATCCTTGCATGCCGTGCTCCAGTGAAATGGGGGTAGAATGTGCTGCCTCTTGCTTGGTTTTGTCATAATGACTGCTGGCTGTGCTGCCAGTAGGTTTTAGGGTTACTCTTGCACTGTCAAAGTCAACTGATGACCTGGCCCCCTCCCCTGCATGGACTAGAATTGCCAACTGTTCACTCTCATTTCTCTTTTTCACCTTCATATTTTCTTTAGCTTTAGCCTTTAGGTCTGCAGTGATGATATCCAGAACCTCAGGGATTTCGTTATTTTCTGTTGTTGTTCTACCCCCGTACTTCTCTAGGGCGGAATGGCACTTCTGCAGTTCTTCACCCAGTACCCAGCTTCACGTCTCTGTGTTCATGCCAAGATTCGTAGTCCAGTTCTGACTACAGTTCTGTTGCATCTTTCACCCTTTTTAACTGGTCACTAACATGTGCGTTCTGTTTTGGTGGTGCCATGTGCCAAAGTGGTTTTGTAATTCTTCACCCACAAAAGGGGGGGCACTGGCTAATGATTTCTCCTTATTATTTTTGAAGTAGAAGAGAACCACTCCTTCTGCAATTCAAACAACTTTCATAACTGAAACGGTGATAATCACTAATTTTGCAAGTTTTAAAACCATTTGTACATGTCATTAAGCTTCACATATTTGTTAGTCACAGTCGGCCCTCTACTTATGAAATTAATCCATTCCAGCGCCTTCTTCGTAACCTGGAGTTTTCGTAAGTCGAGGCAGATTTTACATGTAAAATGTGTGATTCGTTCCAAGGCTCCCAAGACTACCCCATAAACTCTTTAAAAATGATAAAAGTACACCAATTTTGTATGAAATATGCATAAAGTATGTGTTAAAAGTAAAGAAAATTATTTATTAAACCATTTAAACATTTTATTAATATAATAAACCATTTTATTAACATATTTATTAATTAAACCATTATTAAACATTTTTATTAACCAAACCAAATGATATTAAACATTAAACATTTTTATTAACCAATTTTATTAACCAAACCAAACGATATATAAAAAATTTAAAAATTATATTAACCATTTTTTATTAACCAAACCAAATGATATTAAACATTAACCATTTTTATCACCTTTTTTATTAACCAAACCAAACTATATTAAACATTAAACATTTTTATCACCTTTTTTATTAAACAAACCAAACAATATTAAACACTAAACATTTTTATTAACCAATTTTTTTTATTAACCAAACGATATTAAACACTATTAAACATTTATTAAACATGTACTGAATTAAACAACTTCATTCTACTGAACTAAATTTAACTGCTTTTTGCCTGTTTGGGTTTCACCTTCGGCAGTGCTTGTTGAAGGACGTTGGGTGAAATATTGATCCAACAATGTTTGCCTTTAATGACTTTTCATAATGTTCCTGAAATGCACAAGGCAAACGTCGTCAAAGTTGGAGATAGCATGAGTCGTGAATACTTTGTCAGGATGGAGGTTTCCACGAAATCAGAAATGTCATGAAATTTCGCCAGCACATCTTTTATTCGTGCTGATGGAATGATGGCCGCCTCTACCTCGCCCTCCTCTTCACTGAATTCCTCATGCATTACCAAGTGTCACATCGCCTCCAGCTCCTTCAGCTGCTCCGTCAACAGTTCTTCTTGGTGCTCCGCGGCCAAGTCATCAATGTCCTCCTCAGTGACCTCCAGCCCCATGGCCTTTCCCAGCGACACAATTTTGTCCACCTCAGGCTCAGGTTGAGGCTTGCCCTCAACCTCAAAGTCTCCCAGATCAATGGCATGCGGCCACAGCTTCCTCCAAGCAGCATTCAGGGTCCGTGTGGTCACCCCCGGCCAAGCCATGTCTATCAACTTCAAGCACACAACGATGTTGAAGTGGTGCTTCCAAAACTCACGAAGGGTGAGCTGGATATTTTCCGTCATGTCAAAAAATGTTTTAAAAATAAATTTCGTGTAAAGTTTTTTGAAATTTGCTATGACTTGCTGGTTCATGGGCTGGAGGAGAGGGGTGGTGTTTGAAGGAAGGGACAGCACCTTGGTGAAGGAGAACTCGTCTAGGATATCATCTTCGAGGTTGGGTGGGCGGGCGGGGGCATTGTTGAGAACTAGCAGACACTTGAGGGGAGGTTGTTCTCTTTGGGGAACTTCTTCACGGAAGGGCCAAACACCAAGTTCACCCACTCAAAAAAACCTGTCGGGTGACCCAGGCCTTGCCATTGGCCCTCCACATGACATTCAGTCACTCATTGAGGATTTTGTGTGCTTTGAAGGTTCGGGGATTTTCCGAGTGGTAGACGAGGAGTGGCTTAATCTTGCAATCTCCACTGGCATTACTACACACTGCACTACACATAAGGCGGTCCTTCATGGGATTTTTTCCTTGGCATTGTCTTCTCCTCTGCTGTGATGTAGGTGTGGCAAGCCATCTTCTTCCAGAAAAGTCCAGTCTCATCGCAGTTAAAAACTTGCTGTGGAATGTAGCCATCTTCCACAACAAGTTCTTCAAATTTTCTTAAATTCTTCTGCCACCTTCTGATCTGAACTCGATGCCTCGCCATGCCGTATGACTGAGTGGATTCCAGTCCTTTTCTTAAATTTCTTGAACCACCAATTCGATGCTTTAAAGTCCGGGGATTGCTGGTCCGAAGAATCTTCACCCCCACCCTCCTTCACGAGGTCACTAAATATGGCGGTTGCTTTTTCCAAAATTATTGCCTGTGTCACTGTATCTCTGGCAATTTCTTTCTCCATTATCCAAAGGAGTAACAGTCTCTCCATCTCGTCGTTCAATGACGACTTCTTTTTCGATATCACGAAGAGACCTTTCGAAGGGGTCATCGGTTTTAAGGTCTCCTTCTGCTTCAGTATTGTCCTGATTGTAGAGGGGTTTCGACCATATTCTTTTGCGATTTCACTCAGCCGCATCCCCCTTTCATATTTATTTATGATCTACTGCTTCATTTCTATTGATAATGGAGCTCGCTTCTTCTTTTTGGTTTCACCAGGAATGACTTTCTTGGGTCCCATAATGGATAAAGAAATAAAAAGGTGTAATGATCACTCAACAAAAAAATTCATGAGCCAACAGTCCTCTTCTACTCTCCTCACATGTGTGACAAACAGAAAGTATGGGTACAGTAATGGGTACAGTTCAACTCCCTCCTGGCCAATGGGAGGCCACCGAGGCTGGACACTGGGAAACAGCCAGTGAGAGAGCAACTCACGCATTGTTTGAAAGTCTGAATGGTGCGTTTGAATTTTTGAATGGCATGCTTGGCATTTTTTTAAGAAGATGTTGTTTTGTGTACAGAGCATGAAAATTTAGGAAAATGTTTTTCATAACCTGGATTTTTCGTATTCAGAGGGTTTCGTAAGTCGAGGGCTGACTGTACTTATTATACAAACTAACCAAAACAAAATCACCATTTCATGCTGATGTACATGTATGTAATGTAATACTGAATTCTTAAAATGATACATTAATAAAAAGTACCAGTTCTTTAATACTGTTGTATTGTGAATTAATTACATGTAAGCCTTGCCGAAGCTGACAACTTGCATTCTTTGCTTGCATTATATGGGTTTTTCTGCTAGAATTTCTGGATGCCTGTACTTCACTATTATCAACAGTCTTCCTTTTGTTTTTCTTTTGTCTAGCATGGGTAGCACACATACGGATGTCAGAACTGTCAGACATACTAAAAATATAAGGTCTCAGTTACCAAAAGTTGTAAAACAGTCCTGTCATATTGAACTATATTTTAATCATAAATGTGCAATATTTAAAACAGTATATAAAAATCAACATGGCACTGAAACTTACAGTTAAAAATCTTGGTCACGAGATGAACTTGTCACACATTCCCAAAATAATTTAGCGTCAAAATTTTAAACCAAAGGCTAATTATAAACCTTCAACTAATTATAGTGATCCCCCTTATAAGAGACCACCCTTCGTGGCATGAAAAAGTGGTAAATTATTAGGGGTGGTTTTTGTAGAGATGGAATTTTCTAGTATTTTACATATAAGGGCATGGAAAGAGGTCTTTGTAGAGGGGTGGTCTTTCAGAAAGGGACCACTATACCAACAGGGCCCTGTTTTAGCCTGGCAGGTCACAATTTTTAATTTTCCCAAATTCTGATTACAATTCACATCATTCTTAATATTGTATTTATAAGTATAATACATAACTGCAGCATTTTGCACCAGATTTAAATTATTATGTTAGTATAGGGATAACACACATTACACAATCTCTTGTATTCTCTACTCGATCTATCTACAGCAAAAGTCTGTATATATGGGTAATTCTGCACTTACAAATCACAATAAATGGATTATGTATTTAAATGTCTTTTAAAGGATGCCATTTTATTTTATGGAATAAAAGTTATATTTGATAAAACTGATGGGTTTCAAAATCTAGGTACTATAATGTAGATGGTAGAACGTAAAAAATTATTTGATCTAAAAATATTTCCGCAATTCTTGGTGATGGATATATTATGAAAAAATATATTATCTTTATTTTTTTTTATTTAAAGAGAATTTTACAACAATTATTTTATATATAATATTTAAGGGCTAACATAAATTTCACTAATTAAAAATGTATCAGCTCCTCCTTCAATCGCCACCTTATCGTGGTAGAGGGGTTTGTGTGACCTAATGATCCTAGGAGCTATGTTGTCGGGGGCATAATGCCCCTGGTAGGGTCACCAATGACAAACAGGTCCTGGGTGAAGGTCCAGACAAAATGCGTTTTAGAAGACCTCTATGAAAAATAAAATAAAAGGTTACAGTTTCCTTGCCGGGACGCAAATCAAAGAGGAGCCAGGCCTGGGGGAGGGGCTCAAAGGCGAGCACCTCGTGGTCGGGCTTCTGTCCATGGACCTGATGGGTTCAGGAGTCTCACTCATTGTCTTGGGAGACTTCGACTCTCTTGTGGGCAAGGATAGTGTAACCTGGAAGGATGTGAACGGTAGGTACGGCCTCTCCAGTCTGAACCTATATGGTATTTTGTTGTTGGACTTGTGTGTTCGTCACAGTTTGTCTATCATGAATACCATGTTCGAACATAAGGGTGCCCATAAGTGCGCTTGGCATCAGGACACCCGAGGTCATAGTTCGATGATCGACTTTGTAGTCGTGTCACCAGATTTACGCACATTGTGGACACTCAGGTGAAGGAGGGAGCTGAGCTGTCAACCAATCACCACCTGGTGGTTAGCTGGCTTTGATGGCCGGGGAGGCTGCCTTCCAGACCTGGTAGGCCCAAGCATGTAAAACAAGACATAATGTATTTTTACAAATGCAGTCGTGGGGGGAGGGGGGGCACAAGCCAGTGTTCTTCCTCATGCCGATCCCAAGCCCAGATAATTACAGAGGGTTGTGTCAGGAAGGGCATGCAACTTAAAACTTTTGCCAAAATTTGATATCCGAATCATTAAAACGAATTTCATACCGGATCAGTTTAGGCCCAGGTTAACAACGACCGCCATCAGTGCTGTTAAGCAACGGGGAGCAGTTGGAAACTGGGATACTGTTGCTTGAATAAGGAGAGGTGGGAGGCGTGTCCGTAGGCAGAGAGAGAAGAGGAAATGCGTGAGCCTAGGACTGAGAGTAGGGACTTTGAATGTTGGAACTATGGTACGAAAAGGTAGAAAGCTGGCTGACATGATGCAGAGGAGGAAGGTGAACATACTGTGTGTTCAGGAGATCAGGTGGAAAGGTGGCAAGGCTAGAAGCTTAGGAGCAGGGTTTAAGCTGTTTTTTCATGGTGTAGATGGGAAGACAAATGAAGTAGGGGTTATCTTGAAGGAAGGGTTGATCAGGAATGTTCTAAAAGTGAAAAGAGTGTCAGACAGAGTGATGAGTCTCAAGTTAGAAATTGAAGGCGTGGTGTTCAATGTTGTTAGTGCTTATGTCCCACAGGCAGGATGTGAGCTAGAAGAGGAGGAGAGATTCTAGAGTGAGTTAGATGAAGTGATGCAGAGTATCCCCAGTGGTTAAAGAATAGTCACTGGTGCAGACTTCAATGGACATGTTGGTGCAGGCAACAGAGGGGACTAGGAAGTGATGGGCAGGTTTAGTATCCAAGACAGGAACACAGAAGGACAGATATTGATCGATTTTGCAAAAAGGATGGAAATGGCTGTGGTGAATACTTTCTTCCAGAAGAGACAGAAAAGGATGAAGAGTGGAAAGGCAGTTGGTCCTGATGACATACCTGTAGAGGTATAGAAGTGTCTCGGAGAGGTAGCAGTAGATTTCTGAAAAGAACATTCAACAAGGTCTTAGAGAGTGAGAGGATGCCGGAGGAATGGAAGAGAAGTGTACTGGTGCCCATTTTAAGAACAAGGTTACAGAGTTGTGGCAACTACAGAAGGGATAAAGTTAATGAGCCATACGATGAAGTTATGGGAAAGAATAGTGGAAGCAAGACTAAGGGTAGAGGTCAGAATTTGTGAACAACAGTTTGGTTTCATGCCAAGAAAGAGCACCACAGATGCAGTGTTTGCTTTGAGGATGTTAATAGAGAAGGTCAGAGGGAGCTGCATTGTGCCTTTGGAGAAATCTAGAAAAGAATATGTCAGGGTGTCGAGAGAGGAACTGTGGTATTGCATGAGGAAGTCTGGAGTGGCAGAGAAGTATGTTCGAGTGGTGCAGGACATGTATGAGAGATGTAAGACAGTAGTGAGGTGTGCTGTCAGTGTGACAGAAGAGTTCAAGATGGAGGTAGGACTGAATCAAGGGTCAGCTCTCCCTGCTATGGTGATGGACAGGCTGACAGACGAGATTAGACAAGAATCTCCTTGGACTATGTTTGAAGATAACATTGTAATCTTTAGTGAAACTAGAGAATAAGAGCAGGAAAATCTAGAGAGGTGGAGGTATGCCCTGGAAATTAGAGGAATGAAAGTTAGCCTCAGTAAGACAGAATACATGTGTGTGAACGACAAGGAACCAAGAGAATCGGTGAGGTCACAGTGAGCAGAGATAAAGGTGGAGGATTCTAAGTACTTAGGCTCAACAATTCAGACCAATGGAGAGTGTGGAAGACTTCCGTCGATGAGAAGGACCCAAGAGGAACAGTGAGGTTACAGGGAGCAGAGATAAGGAAGGTGGCGGATTTTAGGGTACTTAGGCTCAACAATCCTGAGCAATAGAGAGTGTGGAAAAGAGGTGAAGAAGCATGTGCAGGCAGGTTGGAATGGTTGGAGAAAAGTGTCCGGTGTGATGTGTGATCGGAGAGTATCAGCAAGAATGAAAGGAAAAGTGTACAAGACGGTGTTGAGGCCAACGATGTTGTATGGTTTAAAAACAGTGGCGCTGAGGAAAAGACAGGAGGCAGAGCTGGAGGTAGCAGAGATGAAAATGTTGAGGTTCCCTTTGGGAGTAATGAGGATGGATAGGATCAGGAATGAGTACATCAGAGGGACAGCCCATGTAAGATGTTTTGGAGACAAAGTCAGAGAGGATAGATTGAGATGGTTTGGACAAGTACAGAGGAGGGATAGTGAATATATTGGTAGTAGGAAGCTGAGGTTGGAACTACCAGGCAGAAGGCCTAGAGGAAGACCAAAGAAGAGATTTATGGATGTGGTGAAGGAAGACATGAAGGTCGTTGGAGTAAGTGAAGAAGATGCAGAGGACAGGGTGAGATGGAGGCAGATGATTTGCTGTGGCGACCCTTGAAGGGAATAGCCAAAAGGAAAAGAAGAAAGAAGATTTAAAATACAGTGGTACCTCACCTTATGAAATGAATCCGTTCCAGAGCCTTTTTCGGAACCTGGATTTTTCGTAAATTGAACCGCATTTTACATGTAAAATGTGTGATTTGTTCCAAGGCCCCAATACTACCCCGAAAAACCCTTTAAAAATTATAAAAGCATACCTTTTAAGGCATCCTTTTGCTTCAATATTGTACCGATGGCAGACGGGTTTGGCCATATTTCTTTGCAATATTACTCAACCGCATGCCACGAGAATGTTTCTTCTTCTCACTCACACCGGAAATCACACGTGTGTGTGTGTGTGTGTGTGTGTGTGTGTGTGTGTGTGTGTGTGTGTGTGTGTGGGCGCGCGTGTTGACTATTCTTAGCAGAGTTATAATCTTACAAATGTTTATGGAAGGTTAACAGCCTGAGTCAAGAAATAAAACATGAAACAACAGTAACTCTGTCTTTTACACGAAAAGCATTATGGGAGCTGCAGCTCCATAATAGCCAATGGGAGGGAGCTGCATCATCCTTCCTAGACAATGGGAGGCCAGCAGAGTGGGATGTTGGGAGATAGCCAATGGGAGGGAGCTGCGTCAGCCCTCCTAGCCAATGGGAGGCCAGCAGAGTGGGATGTTGGGAGATAGACAATGGGAGGTAGCTGCGTCATCCCTCCTAGCTAGTTGGAGGCCAGCGGGGCGGGATGTTTGAACATCATTGATGGGAGAGCAGCTCGTGCATTGTTTGAATGTTTGAATGGCGTGTTTTAATGTTTGAATGGCGCATTTGAATGTTTCAATAGCGCGTTTGGCACGTTTCGTAAGGAGAAATTGTTTCATACTGTATACAGAGACAAAAATTTTTGAAAAATGTTTTTCGTAACCTGGATTTTTCCTTTGCTGGGACTATCGTAAGGTGAGGTACCACTGTATATGGTTAGAATATCCTGAAACTGAGGCAGCCCAACAAGCTTTTACTCAAACATTTCCTTGCAGTGAATGTGTTGTAATCATATAGTTGGCAGATTCATGCACATGGTCATATTGGTTCCTTCTCTATGAAAATTATTCTAAAGGTTTTTTCTATAATTTTTTTTCCAGGATTTTGTTCAGCGGTTACACCTTGGGAGTGATGAGAAGCAGATTAAAAAAATAATTGCAGCTAAAATAAACATTTGCCAGAAGCTGGAAAAGACAACATTCAATGAACAAACAAATACAGATTGAGATTGAGAGACAGTGATGAAATGTTTCTAATTTCAAACTGCTCGATTAGATATTTTTGTGTAAAACTTGAAAACTCAACTGCGAGGTATCTGTATATGTGCTGAAGCTTAATAAATTGTCTCTTTGTTAATGTTCATGAGTTTTCCATGTTCAGCTTAACGGGTGAAATATTGTTCCTCCATGTCTGTGTTTACTGATATAGGCCTATGGTCTTCGTTCCCTTGGCATAGATCTGTGCTGGTTCCACATAAGTGAAGGTTAGTGAACATAATTTCCACATTAGACATAAGAAATTTTCAAAGGCAGAGAGGGAAGAGGAAATGCGTGAGCCTAGGACTGAGAGTAGGGACTTTGAATGTTGGAACTATGCAAGGAAAAGATAGAGAGCTGGCTGACATGATGCAGAGGAGGAAGGTAGACATACTGTGTGTTCAGGAGACCAGGTGGAAAGGTAGCAAGGCGAGAAGCTTAGGAGCAGGGTTTAAGCTGCTTTATCACGGTGTGGATGGGAAGAGCAATGGAGTAGGAGTCATCTTGAAGGAGGGGTTTGTCAGGAATGTTCTAGAAGTGAAAAGAGTGTCAGACAGAGTGATGAGTCTCAAGTTAGAAATTGAAGGCGTGATGGTCAATGTTGTTAGTGCTTATGCCCCACAGGCAGGATGTGAGCTAGAAGAGAAGGAGAGATTCTGGAGTGAGTTAGATGAAGTGATGCAGAGTACCCCCAGAGGTGAAAGAGTGGTCATTGGTGCAGATTTCAATGGACATGTTGGTGCAGGCAACAGAGGGGACGAGGAAGTGATGGGCAGGTTTGGTATCCAGGACAGGAACACAGAAGGACAGATGTTGATCGATTTTGCAAAAAGGATGGGAATGGCTGTGGTGAATACTTTCTTCAAGAAGAAACAGGAGCATAGGGTGACTTATGAAAGCGGAGGTAAGAGCACACAGGTAGACTACATCTTGTGTAGGCGATGTAATTTGAAGGAAGTCAGTGACTGCAAAGTAGTAGTGGGTGAGAGTGTTGCCAAACAGCATAGGATGGTGGTGTGCAGGATGACGCTGATGGTGAGAAAGGTAAAAAAGGCAAAGGCAAAGCAGAAGACAAAGTGGTGGAAGCTGAAAAAGGAAGAGTGTCGTGTTGTCTTCAAGGAGGAGTTGAAACAGGCTTTGTGTAGTCAGGAAGTGCTTCCAGATGACTGGACAACCACAGCCAATGTGATCAGGGAGACCAGTAGGAGAGTACTTGGTGTGTCCTCTGGAAGGAAAGTAGATAAGGAAACTTGGTGGTGGAATGAGGAAGTGCAGGAGTCTGTACAAAAGAAGAGGTTAGCTAAGAAGAAGTGGGACACAGAGAGGACCGAATAGAGTAAACAGGAGTACAGAGAGCCACAGTGTAAGGCGAAGGTAGCGGTGTCAAAGGCCAAACATGATGATGTTGTATGATAGGTTGGACAGTAAGGAGGGAGAAAATGATTTATACAGGTTAGCACAGCAGAGAAATAGAGATGGGAAAGACTTGCAGCAAGTTAGAGTGATAAAGGACAGAGAGGGAAATGTATTGACTGATGACAGAAGTGTGCTGGGAAGATGGAAAGAGTACTTTGAAGAGCTGATGAATGAGGAAAATGAGAGAGAAAAAAAGAGTAGAAGGGTTGACCGTTGAGGACCAGGAAGTAGCAAAGATTAGTAAGGGAGAAGTGAGGAGGGCATTGAAGAGGATGAAGTGTGGAGAGGCAGTTGGCCCTGATGACATACCAGTTGAGGTATGGAAGTGTCTAGGGGAGGTAGCAGTAGATTTTCTGACAAGAATATTCAACAAGGTCTTAGAAAGTGAGCAGATGCCGGAGGAATGGAGGAGAAGTGTTCTTGTGCCCATTTTTAAGAACAAGAGAGATGTACAGAGTTGTGGCAACTACAGAAGGGTTAAAGTTGAAAGCCATACAATGAAGTTATGGGAAAGAATAGTGGAAGCTAGACTAAGGGCACAGGTCAGCATTTGTGAACAACAGCTTGGTTTCATGCCAAGAAAGAGAACCACAGATGCAGTTTTTGCCTTGAGGATATTACTAGAAAAGTACAGAGAAGGTCAGAAGAAGCTGCATTGTGCCTGTGTGGATCTGGAGAAAGCATATGACAGGATGCCAAGAGAGGAACTGTGGTATTGTATGAGGAAGTCTGGAGTGGCAGAGAAGTATGTTCGAGTGGTGCAGGACATGTATGAGAAATGTAAGACAGTAGTGAGGTGTGCTGTCGGTGTGACAGAAGAGTTCAAGGTGGAGGTGGGACTGCATCAAGGGTCAGCTCCGAGCCCCTTCTTGTTTGCTATGGTGATGGACAGGCTGACAGACGAGGTTAGACAAGAATCTCCATGGACTATGATGTTTGCAGATGACATCGTGATCTGTAGTGAGAGCAGAGAACAAGTGGAGGAAAATCTAGAGAGGTGGAGGTATGCCCTGGAAAGGAGGGGAATGAAGGTTAGCCTCAGTAAGACAGAATACATGTGCATGAATGACAAGGACCCAAGAGAAACGGTGAGGTTACAGGGAGCAGAGATAAGGAAGGTGGAGGATTTTAAGTACTTAGGCTCAACAATCCAGAGCAATGGAGAGTGTGGAAAAGAGGTGAAGAAGCGTGTGCAGGCAGGTTGGAATGGTTGGAGAAAAGTGTCCGGTGTGATATGTGATAGGAGGGTATCGACAAGAATGAAAGGAAGAGTCTACAAGACGGTGTTTAGGCCAAAGATGTTGTATGGTTTAGAAACAGTGGCCCTGGCGAAAAGACAGGAGGCAGAGCTGGAGGTAGCAGAGATGAAAATGTTGACGTTCTCTTTGGGAGTAACGAGCATGGATAGGATTAGGAATGAGCACATCAGAGGGACGGCACATGTAAGATGTTTTGGAAACAAAGTCAGAGAGGCTAGATTGAGATGGTTTGGACATGTACAGAGGAGGGATAGTTAGTATATTGGTAGTAGGATGCTGAGGTTGGAACTATCAGGAAGAAGGCCCAGAGGAAGACCAAAGAGAAGATTTATGGATGTGGTGAAGGCGGACATGAAGGTCGTTGGAGTAAGAGTCGAAGATGCAGAGGATAGGGAGAAATGGAGGCAGATCATTTGCTGTGGCGACCCCTGAAGGGAACAGCCGAAAGGAAAAGAAGAAGAAGGAGTGGCAAATTTAGTTTTAAAAAAGAATTGTCTCTTATTAATAAGACAATTTAAAATTTCTACTTAACTCTAAGTATGATTTGTGGAACCCAGGACTTAATTTCACAAAGCTTCCTTATCGTGCTTTAAGCTGTCCACTCAACTGACATGTGCCTCAAGTTCTGCAGTTTTTTCAGGATGGTGCATTAATATGATGTTGTACATAAACTTAATGCACATGTGAAAGGTAGAATTTGTCCTACAGAACTTAGGTTTCAATACAACTCGAGTTTCTATAAAAATTTCTCTAGGATTTTTTCTTTAGAATTTCTACAGGACATTTGTTTGCAGGGCTCAATCACATGCACGTATACATACATCTGTTCACATACAATTATATACAAACTCACTCATAAACACACACTCACTCACTCACATACGCTTATAAACACTCACTCTCATACCCCCATTTCACTGGAGGGCGGAATGCAAGGATCATGGCGGAAAGGCACGGAACGCACTCTAACGGAGGAGCTTCGGCATTTTTACATGGAAAATGGGTCAAAAACCTACGGAAAATTGCACCTTCACGACACCTTCGAAACGACCACGGAATGTGCGGAAAGGACATGGAAAGTCCACGGTACAATGTCAGAATACATGCGTAAAAGCACTCGGACCACCTATGGAACCAGTGCGGACTGCAAAGGAAGACCTTCAGATAATTCACAGAACATTCACGGAAAGCACGGAACACTCGAGGAACGACCACGGCACTACTCCTTTTCAGAAAGAAGACCCACAGAATCATCGCAGAACAGGCGGAATGCAAGCAGAACGTTCACGTTCAACAAGGAATGACTGAGGAATAGCCGGCGTGACCACATTTCAACGTGGAAAAATCAGCAAAGATCAAAGGATTTGCTTTTGATTCCGCCTATACATATGCTGATTACACCAATGAAGCTCATTTTCTCATTCATGTTTATAACTTAATTAATTTAATTTTATTTACTCTTTATTTAAGGGACAATGTACAGGAACATTAAGCTCATCGAGACAGAGATGTACTGTACCAGATTATAGCTTAATAGCTAGTTTCCATCTGTAGTACCTAACACAATAAATACAATACAAGTACAAAAAATACAATATAAAAGTTCCCCCCAACAATCAGTCCTACAACCATTGCAGTTACAGCACAATCAAATGCATACACAAAACACAACACCATTCTCTGCATTTCACTTTGCATCAGTCCATTTTACATTCACTTTCATTTTCCATACAAGTCATAGTTTAGAGTTCAATATAGCAATATACACTCCAACAATAATCAAAGCAAGGAAAAAACATAGTTTATCCTGATGTAGAAAAAGCCTTGCTCTTCAGTGTCAGTGCTGACAGGTTTGAGCACTAAAAAGCCAGTGCTTTAACTGACTGGTGAAGGTGGTATAGTTCGTTTGGTTTTTCACTTCTGGTGGGATGGTGTTCCAAACTTGAATTGCCCTGTATGAAAAGGCCGACTGGGCAAAAGTGGTTTTGCATTTTGGAACACTACATTGTCCTCTGGATGAGGATCGTGTAGCTCTCGATGTTACTTGAGATGTTAGTTGTACAAAGTTAGAGAGAGGAGCAGGTGCAGTGTTGTTTATAATCCTATGAACCAACCGGACACTAGGTAACTTTTGTATGTTTTCAAAGTTTAAAAGTTTATATTTATCAAGAACGTGACAGTGATGATGCTGTCTTGTTCTCCGGTCCAGAATTTTTAGTGCCTGTTTATGAATAGACTCCAAAGGCTTCGGAGTGGTTTTACTGGCCTGAGACTAGCAAGTTATACAATAGTAAAATCGGGACATGATCATTGCATTAAAAAACACTTTTGCTGCCTCTAAGGTAAGAGAATTTCTGATACATTTAAAAGTCGCAATATTTAATTTCAAACTTTGGCACATCAACTTTACATGTTTGTTGAATGAAAACGCTGGATCCAAAGTGACACCCAGATATCTAAACTCTGTAACGTTTTGAATGTTTTCCCCATTAACAAAGACAGAAGGAAAAATACAGGATTTCCGCTTATTATAAAAAAACATAGTTGCTGTTTTATCTACATTTAAAGTCAAGCATGATTGTTTGAGCGACACAGCTACATTTTCCATGGCCTCTGTGAGTTTAGAGGCCACTTTTTCAGCATCTTTCCCCCACGTATAAATGACTGTGTCATCTGCATACATTTGGACATAAATGTCCTCTTGCAACACAGATGGCAAGTCATTTATATAGAGGGAGAAGAGCAAAGGCCCCAGATTGGACCCTTGTGGCAGACCGCTGTTTACTGCTGTGACGGTAGAAGTGGTGGAAATAACACGTACACACTGCGATCGATCCGATAGATAAGAACTTAGCCAGGTCAGGATGTTTTTTGATAATTTGTAACTGGTTAATTTAGAAAGAATATAATGACTGACTGTGTCGAAGGCCTTGCAAAGATCTAAAAAAGTAGCACCCACTACCCCTCCCTTGTCAAGATTGGATTTGATGTTCTCTAGAAAAAGGCAACAAGATGTTTCTGTTGAGTGATTCTTCCTGAATCCAAACTGCATGGGATGTAGTAGATTTTCAGACTCAAGATGTTCGATTAATTGTTTGGCTACAACTTTTTCAATTAAAACAATTACTAATGGGGAAACTGTCAGATATTATTGTGTCATTCATCTATAGCATAATATTTTTATCCCTTGTTTGACCTTTCCCTGAAAGTTTGTCAATGCTTTTCCACAGCTGCTTAGTGTTTCCTTTAGCAGCCTTAATTATGTCCAAATAAAAATCTGCTTTTGCTTTCCTAAGCTGCATTGTGACATTATTTCTTAGGCTTTTAAAAATCAATCTATCTGTTGTTAAGCGTGTTTTAAGAGATTTTCATAAGAGTCCAGATTGTGTCATTCACCCATAGCAACTTAACTTTTATTTTTTGCCTGCATGGTTGAGTAATACTATATTTAGCAATAGTTTGTTTGATCGTGGACAGCAATTCATCACATGCCTGGTCCGTATTTACCCAGTTGACTATATCATCCCATGGTATGTTCTTGAGTTCATTTTCAATCAGTTCCTTGTTTTTCTTTGGAATAAAGGTCATGCGTGTTTTTGCCTGTGAACAGTTTTGATCCTTGATTCTAGTTTTTAACAGCTTACGGGATATTAATGTGAGATTGTGATCAGACATACCTGTCAACAAGTTGTATGATTTTACAATGCGGTCCGGCTTAGTTGTGAAGATAAGGTCCAGTAAGGTCTTTGAAGAGCTGGTAATTCTAGTAGGGCTGTTGATCATCTGTGTCAAGTGAAATTTACTGATTACGTCCTTCAATTTCTTCCTGCGGGTTTTGTTCAACCAGTCCAAATTAAAGTCACCCATAATAATGAGCTCTTTATCACTATACTGTCTTATGATATCAGTTAATGATTCGAAAAAAATATCCTTTGCTGTGGGAGGCCTATACAGAGCCACAACAATAAATGACATTTCAGTGGATAATGTAATTTTAATCCCAACACATTCCAAGTTATTCACTGGGATGGAGACTTCTGTGCTTTCAAATCTTTCCTTCACATAAATCATAACCCCCCCTCCTCTGCCACTCATTCTGTCCTTTCTATAGATTTTATAGCCTGGCACATTAATCAAGGCCAGGGGGGTTGTTGGTGTTAGCCAGGTTTCAGACATACATAAGTAGTCAAGGTTGGAATTTGACAAGAGGAGTTGCAGTTGTTCACATTTGGCAACAGCACTTCTGATGTTAAGGTGCCCACCAAAAATCCCCTTTGGTTTTAACTTGGGATCCCACAGTATCTTAGCATGATTCACAGTCTGAAATATATGTGATGCTTGTTTTTTTTGTTCTGCAGACATATATGCCGAGAGTTTAATTGTCTTAGCAGCTCTACTTAATACATTAGATTGATTGGTGTTACGGGCCTGTGTTGTCTCCAACCGCTGTGCAACCCACATATGACCCAGTGGCTGCGCCAAATGTGCAGAGCCCAGAGGCCCGGCGCCGCCGCTGGTACCCTAAAATCGCGGCTCCCCAAAAGCCGACTCCACACAAGTAGATCCCGGCGGTGAATCCTGGCCACAGATGGTCTCCAGGCGCGCGTCGGTGCCTCTCAGCGCCGGTGGTGTCCGGTCCCCTGAGGTCGTCCGCCGCGGCGTTGCCAGGTGAGTCGCTCCTGCGCCGCTAGCTCCCGGCGACCTGCATCTCGGCATGTTCCGAGTTCTGCTTGTTGTGATGGATTATTGTACAGAATTGTCCTATTGTTGTTGTTGCTGCTGCCACATAGTTTCCGGGAGCATCACAGCATTCCTGGCTGTCCTCTGCACTCTTCCTTCATTCGTTTTTCATTCGATTCAGCGGTTCGCTACGCGATGTGATCAGAGATCTTGCCACATGAGACTCCCTGCAATTTCGTTCCCAATAAGTTGAAATTGGAGTAATCCAGAACTTTGTATTTCCACCGGCTTCTTCTGGTTGTGCAGCGTTTTCTGCCACACTTTTTCCTTCCCACAGACGTCCCACTGAGGTGGCTTAATACAGCACTCTGGGAACAGCCTATTCGCTCAGAGATTTCTTTCTGAAATTAATAATATGTATATCATGTAAAATAATTTTTAAATTTAATATAGCTTTGTAATTTACAATAAGTTTATAATTTACAATAAGTTTAATATATGCTTATAATTTACAAGATGTTACTATTATGTTTATAGTTTACAAGATGTTTTTTAAAGCAATATATGTTTATTATTTACAAGATGTTTAGAATGTTGTAACTCACAAAATATTTATTAAAGTATTATATGTTTATATTTTACAATATGCTTATAATGCACAATAAATTAAAAATTTAACGTGTTAATATATTTAATATCAGTAATGTCTATATGATCCTTTTATTTGTAACTCAATAAATCTGTCCAGACTAAAAAACATGCACACAAGTATAAGTCCAAAACACAGTGATTAAAAGTGATGTGGCTCTTTTGATGATTGCATCTGGCTCTCAGATAAATCAGATGCCCTTTCTTGACAGAATAATTAATAATAATTTCGCTGTCATTTCAATAAAAAATACAGAAAAAGCCATCGAATAAAACAAAAACAGATAAACAATTCTCACACATTTTATCTATTTTCCACTCCATTTATCGCTGTGGCTCGTAGCGGAGAGCCAATCCTTTCTGTACTGCAGTGTGCAGGAGGTTCCGATACCTTGAAACTCTAATTTTATTGGATTATATGCAAGAGCCTGCGCGAGTTGTTTTTGGATCAAGAGGTAAATTTCCCTCGTTTTTGATCAGCTCATTTGTGCAGAGCGAACCTTTTAAACCAAGAAGATGGCGAAAAGGAAGAAAAAAAAGATGAGGAGTACAATCACTGAATGAAGATTTGGAAAGACTTGCATGAAGCCAAGCAGAGCTGGCAACCAGCTGATGGTCAAAACTTGGAACGCGCATCCTGTCACATACCAAACACTGCAGCGTGTGAGTCTACGCATGCTCATATGCCCTGCAATATACAATAGCTTTAGTGTATTTGATGGCCAGGTAAAATAAATAAATAAATAAATAAATAAGCCCTAGTGCTTCATTTCAAGGCATTATATTTAGATGTGGTGAAGATTTCTGTTCTTCTCCCTTCAGGTTGGTTCATCTATTCAGTGTGTGGTGCATTTCAGAGCATCATTCAGGCTTTATTCCGACTCCCCAATCCCTCTGATCGAGTCCGTGCTTGATGAAAGCATGCACTTGAGCACATATTCAGACACGCTGATTTCTGAACCCCACTATGTATAGGATCAGGAATGAATACATCAGAGGGACAGCACATGTAAGATGTTTTGGAGACAAAGTCAGAGAGGCTAGATTGAGATGGTTTGGACATGTACAGAGGAGGGATAGTTAGTATATTGGTAGTAGAATGCTGAGGTTGGAACTACCAGGCAGAAGGCCCAGAGGAAGACCAAAGAGAAGATTTATGGATGTGGTGAAGGCGGACATGAAGGTAGTTGGAGTAAGAGTAGAAGATGCAGAGGATAGGGTGAGATGGAGGCAGATCATTTGCTGTGGCGACCCCTGAAGGGAACAGCTGAAAGGAAAAGAAGAAGAAGAAGAAGAAGAAGAAGAAGACTATGTATTTGATCATTTATTATAAGGCAGCGCAAGCGGCGCGCTCTCTACTCCGTCCAGGCACACGTGATCACCGGCATGAGGAGGATGACCATGCAGACCCGATCGATGTCTCAAGCAAACCAGAATCAGCAGTGGATCAGTGAATCAGACGAAGGTGAAATACTCACGATGTGCCATAGATGAACTTCGATCCAGTCTTGATCATCCTCCTCATGCCGATGATCACGTGTGTGCGGACGGAGTAGGGAGCGAGGGAGCGCACCGCATGCACAGCCAAAGTGAGGGGCAAAGCACCCGACAAGTGCTCGGTCTGATGCTGCTACTGATGGTGTGTGGTGCTGATGGTGTGTGGTGTGTAGAGCAGCACCACACACCATCAGCACCACACACCATCAGTAGCAGCATCAGACCGAGCACTTGTCGGTCTGATGCTGCTACTGATGGTGTGGGGTGCTGATGGTGTGTGGTGTGTAGAGCAGCTGTCGTCACTGCTTTTGACCATACAGAAGAGGAAGGAAGGCTTGCTGATAAGTTAAGGGACACTTGTGGTATAAAAGGAAAGATCATGGTACCAAAGGGAACACTCTTGGAACTTTTTTTTTCCGTCAACATGCTTTTGAACATGTTCAAAAGCACGTTTCTGGAAAATTTTGGCCTGACGGAAGAGGAGGAATACCTTCGGAATCGTACGGAAGGACACAGAAGATGACGGACTGACTGAGGAACGTTGGAGGATGACTACGGTTTTGCTTCCGCGAGTCTGCCGCTTCAGTGAAATGGGGGTATCATACACACTTACTCACATCACATACGCTTATAAACACTCACTCTCATACACACTCACATACGCTTATATACTCTCACTCTCATATACACTCACTCTCATATGCTTATATACTCTCACTCTCATACACACTCACTCTCACACACACCCACATATGCTTATAAACACTCACTCTCATACACTCTCATACACACACACACTCACTCAAATACGCTTATATACTTTCACTCTCATACACTCTCACTCACATACGCTTATAAACACTCACCATCATAGACACACTCATACGCTTTTCAACACTCACTCTCATACACACTCACTCACATACCCTTATATACTCTCACTCTTATATACACTCACTCACATTCACTTATAAACACTCACTCTCCTACACACTCACTCACATACGCTTATATACTCTCACCCTCATACACACTCACTCGCATACGCTTATATACTCTCACTCTCATACACACTCACTCACATATGCTTATAAACACTCACTCTCACACACACACACACACACACACACACACACACACACACACACACACACTCACATACGCTTATAAACACACTCTCATAGACTCATGCTTATTGAAGGAATAAATTGATAGGGTAAATGAGATGCAACTATGTGTGTATTGTAAATGGGATGCAACTATGTGTGTATTGTAACTTCTGTGTATCTAAAGCTTCCTGTTCTACTTGTAATTGTGACATGTGCGCTAGGCACATGAAACTGTTGGGTGGGTGTTCCTGTGTCGTGTTTCGGTTCGGGTGTGGGATTCGGAAAGTAACAATGTAACAATGAGGAATTGCTTTGAAATGTAATTAGCCAAGTGTTAAGCGCCGCAGGGCACAAACATGTATATGGAAATGCTTTTTGACAACGCAATTACAACTCTGCATGCACATCCCCAAGTGTTACGTACCGCAGTGCACAAACATATATGTTAATGCTTTATGAACATGCAATTACTGCTTTGCACGCATATCCCTCTGTATAAATAAGCGGACACTGCATGTGTTCGAAGAGCTTCCGATGAATAAACCAGACTGATTTCACTTGTGTGGTTGCTTGTCTGTTGCTCCCGGAGCGCTCTCAGACGTTGAGATACAGGAATCCAGATCGTGCAGATTTAACTAGGAACTTCTACGGAGAAAATTCCTAACAATTTGGTGACCCCGGCGTGATACTCCTGATCAGGGAAGACAAGATTTGTTTGACTACCTGGTTAGCAGTATTTGAGCGTCTGTTATCCCCTTTTTATAAGGGACGGTTTATCCCCTTCTCTAGAAGGGACGGTTATCCTCAGTTGCTATAACTGGGACGGTTATCCTCAGTTGCTATAACTAGGACGGTTATCCTCAGTTGCTATGACTGGGACGGTTATCCTCAGTTGCTATAACTGGGATGGTTATCCTCAGTTGCTATAACTGGGATGGTTATCCTCAGTTGCTATAACTGGGAAGAGCGCTATACAAATACAAAAAAAAAAAAAACTAAAAACGAAAGAAAGAAAAAAGAAGGTGCCCCTGTGTTCCTGTATGCCAACGTATTTTTTCTGTTGTTTTGTTATGAGAGGGTAAACAATGGGAAATTCCTACCCAAAGCCTAATCCCGGGGAAACCCCCGAGGAATGGATGAATAAATGTGGTCTTGCGTATTATACTGAACCATGGCTTAGTAATCTAGCCGGATGGACAGAGGGACTAGACCAAGTGCCAAACTTTCCTAGAAATGGGACTTTGGATGCAGGATTTCTGACATCCGTGCATCGCATGATTTATGATAGATTGGGCAACCCCTCCTGGGATTATGAATACACGAAGGAGGCTTATGTAAAATGGTATGAGATGCGCTCGTATTGGTTAAAACTTAAAAAGCTCTTCGAGCCCAAGAAGGTGACTCAGAGTGTCCCCAAACCTAAATTAATGAGTAAAGAAAAGGGAAAAGGGAAAAATACCAAAAGTCCAGCTTGCTGTGTGCAAACTATGTCCCCCGTAACTCCCCCGTCGGCTCCCCCACCCTATCCAGTAGGATCGGGGGATATAGTCCCGCTACCCCCCGCTGACCCTAAGCCAGCGGAGGTCCCCGCCTTATACCCAACCCTGCTCGCTGCCGAAGGAGGAACCCCCGGAGCCGGAGCGCGACCGAAAATTAAATCAAAACAAAGACCCAAGGTTGTGATTCCCTCCCCGCCTCCGCCAGTGAATGAGGAAGACTCTGAGGATACAGCGGGGGATGAGGATTCGGACTGGGAAAACTCTCAGCCCGATCCTCCTCCTCTCTCGAAGCCACCTAAACCTAGAGCAGTGAAGAATGTAGCTTGTATATGGCAAAATAGGGGAAGGGGAATCGTCCGTGGCTGCACTCAAAGACATTATCTCCATGCTCCCTGGCTTGGACACACCCCTGGCCTACGTAGATATGCTTATACGGTACACTAGGTATTGCCAACTAACGGGAGGGGACTATCGCTTTATCCTGTAGTCTACCCTAATGGAAGCATACAATGAGGCTGTGGTCCTCCAGAATGTCCCCTGCTTGGACCCCAGAAACGATGAGGTGACTAACGAAAAAATACAAGAGGACAGGGGGGAAGAGGGGCGTCGTCAGACTCGTTATCGTTCCTCGCTCTATTGGAGAGATAATCCCGACGCATTAAAAACCTTGCGCACGCAACTTACGGCTTATCTAGTCTCCCGACGGGAGGGAGCTTGCGATCTTTCACACGTAACTAATTGTAAGCAGAAGCGGGGCGAACTAACCCGGTATTTTGGAATCGCTTTACTGAAACTTGGCGTCATGTAGGAGGATTTGATCTTCGTATCGAAGAGGCAAATTCTATGTTCGTGTCCAGTTTTTTAAGTAATTGTCTCCCAGAGGTCCAGAGCGCACTTAAACCGCATTTCACAGATCGTCAACGTCTCATCGTTAGAACTGCCGGAGAAAGGGTTCGTATGTTAGAATCAGATGGACTATTGAATGTGAAGAATAGGGTTCTGCTGGCGATGGCCCTCCAGGGCCCTCGTGATAAGAATAGGGGAAGGGATTCGTATAGAAAGACCGGAAAGTGTCATTATTGTGGTATAGAAGGGCATTGGAAAAAAGAGTGTAGAAAGAGACAGAGAGACGAATGTAATTCTGCCTCTCGGACCCACCAGGGAGACAACCCGTCTCGCCCCCCTTCAGATTCCACAGGCGAATCGCCAACACGGCCATACCCGCGGGAGCACGAATAGGGATGCCCGCGGAGTAGGGACCCCGTGACCTGTAGCTTAATGCACCTAGTGTTTAACTCGCCCTGCAATGAGAATCTGCCCCTCCTTTCTATTGTTCTAGAAGGGGTAGAATATCTTTTTGTTAACGATAGTGGTGCGACCCTATACTCCCTAGGCAGGGACTATCAGGGTGCTGTCTCCTCCAGGTCTACCAGCTCTGTGGGTATAGATGGGGTCCCCTTCTCCTACCCATATACGCCGCCCCTTCTTTTATGTTTTCCTGATGACCCTACGCTTGATACATTGCAAATATCCTACTCCTTTGTATATATGTCTGAATGCCCTTTTAATTTGCTGGGCCGCGATCTCATGAGCATTCTGGGGTTTCAAATCTCTTTCCAGGGCTCGAGAATGACCATTCAAACGTGCGACACCTCCTCTGTTTCTCTGTTGTCATTGCAAGCGCAGCCCTTGCCTTTTAACGTTAATTCGGCGTGCGTGGCGAGTTCCACCTCGCCCCCTGTACTCGACACATTGCCCACCAATCTTTGGGCAGAACATAGGAATGACGTGGGTTGTGTGGACTGCATCCCGTATGAAGCTACCGTGAAGCACATTTCGCCCGTGTACATCCGACAATACCCCTTAACGCCTCAAAAAATGTTGGGTATCGACACCATTTTGGCCGCTCTTCTGGAACAGGGTATCATCGTGCCGTGCACAAGCCCTTATAACACTCCTGTGAACCCGGTTCCCAAGCCGGACGGTTCTTGGCACCTAACCCAGGACCTCAGAAAAATTAATGAGCTCATCATCCCAGTCTCGCCGGTCGTCCCGGACGTGCCCTCTATTATGGCTTCCATTCCTTGCGACCATACCCATTTCTCCGTGATTGACCTGTGCGCGGCGTTTTTTAGTATCCCTGTTGAGCCCAACACACAGCCCCTCTTCGCTTTCACACACCGGCAGCGACAGTACACGTGGACTAGATTACCTCAAGGGTTCATAGACTCTCCTGCTGTTTTTTCGGCTGTGGTTAGGGATGCACTGGGGTCTCTCGACGTTTCTGTGGGTTCCTGTGTCCACTCCTACGCCGACGACCTCCTGGTGTCCGGCCTAACTTATGAACTGTGTCTTGATGCAACCGTTCAACTGCTCCTCTTACTGGAAAAGAAGGGTTTCAAGGTTTCAAAGCCCAAGCTACAGTTTTGCCTACTGACTGTCATATACCTGGGCTACGAACTCTCTCACGGAACAAAACGCCTTACTCAGGATCGCGTCAAGATCATAGTGGACACTCAGAAGCCTGCCACGAAACAGGCGCTCTTTGCTTTCCGTGGCCTCATTAACTACTGCCGCCAATGGATCCCGGACTGTTCCTTTTATGAGAAACGTTTACGCTCTGCCGTGGCTCACACTGACCCTCTCCACCAACCCTTGGTCTGGACTGAGGACATGCTGGATGCATTCAAAGCCCTGAAGTCGGCCCTATGCTCCGCGCCGGCTCTCGGGCTCCCGGACTACACCAAACCCTTTCACCTCTATGTCGCGCACCAGGCCGGCACGGCTTCTGGGGTTTTGGCTCAGAACCACGGGGGGGGGGGGACTGAGACCCTGTGCTTTCCTCTCCAAAACTTTAGATACTGTAGCTCAGGGTTTACCTGCTTGCCTTCGCGCTGTCGCTGCCAGTGCGGTGTTAGTTCTCGAAGCAGAAAAAATAGTGCTCTCCCATCCACTCGTTTTACACACCAGCCATCAGGTTAGGCATATCCTTAATACTCTGTCCACACAACACATGTCTTCTCAACGTCGCTCAGGTTACGAGGCCATCCTTTGTGCTACTGATAATCTAACCATCTCTTGTTCCTCTTCCCTAGATAACGTGGCCCAGGCCCTACAGCGCCTGCTTAATGCTCAAGATGACTGCGAACCATTGGAACATGACACCAGTATTAGGTCCGACTTATTATCCACGCCTCTCTCCACAGGTCTCTCCCTGTTTGTAGATGGGTCATGCTCGAAACCCTCCGACGGAGTTTTCCCCTGCGGCTACGGGGTATGTTCCTTACCGGACCAAGTTTTGGAAGCGTACTCGCTCCCCTTTAATTCCGCCCAAGCAGCGGAGTTATACGCGCTCACTCGGGCATGCACTCTCACTTCCGACCAGGATGTTACTATATACACTGACTCTCGTTACGCTTTCGGGGTGGCGCACGATTTCGGCCGTATCTGGCAATCTCGTGGTTTCACTGCTGCTGACGGTAAGCCCATTTCACATTCCACCTTAGTCCAGGATCTTATTGTGTCCTGCAATCTCCCGCTCCGTTTAGCGATCGTAAAGACCCGCGGTCATTCCTCTGACCATACTGATGAGGCACGAGGTAACTCTTTGGCTGACCGCGCAGCTAAACAGGCTGCCTTGCTCGGCTCCATGCCGCCGTTCCTGCAGCCCGCACTGGTGTCAACCTCACACATGCTTAGCGCCCTCTTCCCTGACTTGGATCTGAAATCCCTTCAGTCCTCGGCATCCACAGAAGACACTGATTTTTGGTCTTCGCATGGCGCTCAGCCTTCGGGGGACGGCATTCTACTCGATTCGACCAGTCACTTATGTCTGCCCACGCACTGTCTTCCTTTCCTCGTCCGCGAGTTTCACGGGCCTACACATCACGGTCGAAGAGGGGTGGTGACATATGGAAAAAGATTTTTGTATACGACAACTAGCCTCTACGGTACACAGAATTCTGGACAAATGCCTGATTTGTGCACAGAACAATGTGTCCAAACCACATGCATCACATCAGCATCTGCCGAAACCAGATACTCCCTTCCAGGAGTGGCAGATAGATTTTACTCACATGCCCCGGCAGGGCCCCTTTAAATATCTATTGGTTATCGTGGATAAATTTTCCTGGTGGGTCGAAGCTTTCCCATGTGGGAACGAAAACGCCCGAGTAGTGGTTCAAAAGTTATCACAGGAAATTATTCCCAGATATGGCCTCCCGTTGGGAATTGATTCGGACAAAGGCACACCATTCACCTCAAAAGTCACTCAACTGTTGGCCCAAGAGCTAAAGATCAATTGGCGTTTCCATGTCCCATATCACCCTCAGTCCTCCGGAATCGTGGAACGAACAAACAGAACAATTAAAGGGAAATTACAGAAGGCAATGCACGCCACTGGATCAAGAAATTGGGTTTCAGTACTACCCATGGTTTTGGCAGATCTGCGCATGACCTCGCAGGTGGCCTTAGGGAATCTATCCCCTTACGAAGTGGTAATGGGGAGACCCTTTCCCGCTCCTTGGAGGAAGGGAAAACAGGCTTTGGGGACGGAAGATTTAGATATACACATGAGCGAGTATGCCGTGGGCCTTGTTAAGGTCATAAACGACTATTGGAAACGCACTAATCAGAACACTTCGGTCCCGGCAGATACAAGCACTCACGCCTTCAAGGTAGGAGACAAGGTGCTGGTCAAAAAATGTGCGAAACTAAATTCCCCTTTGAGAGACACCCCTTACAGTGAGCCCACGGAGATACTCGCTGTTACTCATACCGCCGTACTAACTGACCTCTTTCCACAGTGGATCCATGCTACCAGACTGAAGAAAAATCCGCAATGATGCATTAAGTGCACTTTGTATTTGTGAAATTTTTTGTCCTCATTTACCTCTCTTTCAGGTCTCGAGATACCAGCCCTTCTGGGGTGAATGACTTACTTGTCTTGACCTGATCCAGATACCTAAGTATCACCACCACATCCTCTCGCACACGGGTCGGATAACGCCCATTTAAAATTCAAGTTATGTATATACCCCAGCACGGGACAATTACACCACTTACAAAAAATGCGTGACGTAGCGGACCAACTGCGACGTGACGAAAGTCCAAACTATGGCTCGGAATTCCCCCACTCTCTTTTCGGCATGTTTACCCCGTATTTAACCATGCTTGTTCCCATATGTATATGTTTGTTGTTGGTTTGCGTGTTTGGACCCTGTATTTTTAGGTGTTTGATGACTCGAATCTGGGTCCTGGTCAGTTCCTTCAGCGAACCCCGATGTGCCCGCCTGCCCTCCGCCTCTGTTGATGACTGTGGACCCGGGAGTGCGTCGTGTGGATACATCCGGCGATGACTACGGACCCAAGAATACGTCGTGTGCATGTGTAATGCTTGGATACATCCGGACGGGAAGGCTACCGGAGCCCTGAGGTACGTGGGCGAAGGGCGATGGGGCTCTGCCTGTCCTTCAAGCACTAGTCTCGGCGCAACCACGGCCTGGTTTCTTCCCTACGGTGTCCAACATTCCACACGAAGAAAAAAAACACCTCTGGAATGCCACAAGAAAGAGAGGGATCCGGCGTGCCGCTACAGAATTTATACATATTTCATAGTATAAAAAGCGGGGATTGAAGGAATAAATTAATAGGGTAAATGAGATGCAACTCTGTGTGTATTGTAAATGACAAACACAAAACACTCACTCTCATACACACACACACACACACACACACACACACACACACACACACACACACACACACACACACACACTCGCATATGCTTATAAACACTCACTCTCATATACACACTCACTCTCATACACTCATATACACACACACACTTACACTTATATTGTTGTTCGTCCTTTGAGGTTGAAGATGACCATGACTTCAGATCACATCGATGACCTTCGGTCTGGGTGAAGTCATGACTTGAGGTTGACTTGGATTTAAGTGAGGGAGAGTTACGCAGATCATCAGCTTCTTTCTCATCCCAGGCTATCTGACTCCGGTGGCACAACATAGTCGAGACAGCTGGAGACAGGTCAGGATGCAGTGGATTGCCAGACATGTCCTGTGTGCCTCACTGTGTCCTGGTTGAGCTCTACGATGCTTTGCTGGGTCCACCTTCTTGTCCACTGAACCAATCAGCAGGAGCTAGTCTTTGCATGCGTAGGTAGAAGGTCAGTCCTACTCTTACTGGCTGGCTTGTGACATGCACAAATGACTGTGGGGGCTCGTGGTGGCTCACACACAAGCACACTCATTCAGACATGCATACACACTCACTCACATACACACTTACTCACAGACCCACATATACTCAAATTCATATTCACTCACATACATTCACATACATACTCACATTCACTCACACACATACACACTCATGCACACACTCACTCACATTCTTATACACACTCGCATACACTTATATGCACACCCACATAAAACTAACAGACACTTACATACACACTCACTCTCATACACTCAGACATACACCATTTCTCTCTTACACACACACTTAGACATCTCTTACTCACATACCCTCTCTCTCTCTCTCTCTCGCTCTCTCTCTCCCTCACACACACACACACATACACATCTCTTTCTCACATACTCTCTCATACACACATACACTCTCTCTCTCTCTCTTTCTTTCTCTCTCACTCACACACACACACACACACAATTAGACATCTTTCTCACATACTCTCTCTCTCGCTCCCTCTCTTTCACACACTCACACACTCGTTCGCACTCTCTCTCTCTCTCTCTCTCACACACACACACACACTTAGACATCTCTTTCTCACATTCTCTCTCTCTCTCTCACACACACACACACTTAGACATTTCTTTCTCACATACTCTCTCTCTCTCTCTCTCACACACACACACACACACACACACACACACACACACACACACACAGAGACACAGACAGACACACACACACACACACTTAGACATCTCTCTTTCTCACATACTCTCTCTCACACACACACACACACACACACACACACACACACGCTCTGTCTCTCTCTCTCTCTCTCACACACACACACACACACACACACACACTCTTTCTCTCTCTCTCTCTCTCTCTCTCTCTCTCTCTCACACACACACACACAAACACACACTCTCTCTCCCCGCTCTCTCTCACACACAGACACAAACACACACACACACACACACACAGACATCCCTTTCTCACACTCTCTCTCTCGCTCTTTCACACACACACACACACACACACACACACACACTTAGATATCTCTTTCTCACATACTCACACACACACACACAGTCTCTCTCTCTCTCGCTCGCTCTCTCTCTGAGTCGATTTGTTTATTTGTTTGTTTTGACTTGTTTTTGTAACACCAGCTTGATATAGCTGTGCTAGGTTTTATACTAGGTTCTGGAGGAGTAAAATGAATTGTGGAGATTTGAATTTGAACAGCCGGCAGATTTATTACAATTAACAATACTACAAGAAACAGTGCAAACAATATTGTAGAACTTTCTTTACAAATTAAAAATAAAATAAAATAAGCTTAAGTCTCTAAGGTTTGATTCGTGTGAACCCGGGAGTCTTTTCCAGGATTGTGATCCGTTTGGGATAAAGGTGTTTTTATCTATTCTTATCTGGGATCCTGTGATTTGAAGTAGTTGGGTCTGTAGATCTACTCTCGCATCCAGAGAACAGTTGGCCACACTGCGTCTGGATCCACCAAGAGTTCTCACTGGATTTGGCTCGCCATCCGTGTCCGAAACCAGCTTCCAGATCAAATCCAGATCCACTAAAAAACCAGTCTGCACATGCAGTACAGACACAATGAATAAAATATTTAACAACAATAATTCCTAAATAAAATGACAAAAGTGCATGAAAGGCACTGAATGGAATGTAATACAAAACAACACAGCTTATCTGCACTACTTTAGTGCATTAGCAAAAGTGCTTTCAACAAAACATTTAGAAAAATAAAATGTAAGGTTCATTTTGTGCACAGTACAATCTTTGTTATGTACTCCGACTGGTCTTAGCCTTTTAAAGACAAAAATAGTGCACACAGCTTTAAAAGTCACCACGTGTAAAGTTAGCATAGGTTCACCACGTGTAAAGTTAGCATAGGTTCTTAAACTAGCTTCATATTGCAATGACTCACCGGAGCTTCCAAGAAAACAAGCTCTCTCCACCCGGTTCGATTGAGAGAGAACAAAACACATACAAGGCTCTGAAAAGCACATAACTTAGTTAAACTTGTTAAAAGTTCACTTAATCACATTTTTGATCGTTGACTCACTCGTGTCGCACCGAGGGCCCTGTATGCGTCCTGCTCCTTACGCTCTCCTACACGCTCTGCTGGTCGCATGCAGCACGTGCCTATGATGCTTTCAAGGGGACTAGGAAACTAGTGCTTTCAGGGAGTGTTGGAAACTAGGGTTTTTTCCAATAAATTTAGTAACCCTGTGTTTACATGTGTTACACCCTCCCCCCTTGAATAAGCATGAGTCCCGTCATGTACTTAAATGTTTGTTTAAACATCATAGATCTGATGGTTTTCATAGCTACTAAATGACTCTAGGGCTTGGTTAAAGTTATCCAAGAACCGTTGTGCAAAAGATATCAGCGGTTGACCCAATTGAGGGTAATGAAACCGTCCTGGGGCTCGCTTTAATCTTTCAGATTTTCTCACATTGGGAGTTTCATTTGTTGTTTCAATTGTCTGTTCTGTTTGTTGGTCAATCACATCACCATTTTGCTCTGTGTCCACAATATTAACGTCTGGTCCTCCTTGTATTTGGTTTTCATCATCTCCTCCTTCCATGACATCTGAATGTGATTCCTCTTTGAGTAGTTCGGCCTCATTCTGATTTTCCTGTTCATTGTCCATCTCGTCTGTGTCTGTCTCAACTGAAACTGTTGGGTGCAAGGAGGTATCCTTATTGAGTGAGAGTGGTTCATTTGAAATATCCGAGTTTGTTGTCTGGTTTCGTACATTTGATTGGTCTTGATTATTGTCATAAATCTTAATGAATGTCTCTGTTTCGATTGAAGGTTGTCCTGGCATGGGTTCATACTCCTCCTCTGATTCTGACAGATCTGTGTCCTGTGGTTCGGAAAGACTTTGTCGAGTTTTGCGTCTACGTGGAGGTTTTGGTCTTGTCTCAACTTCATCCTCAATGTCTGAGAGGTCACCACACGCAAGTAAAAGGTCTCGGTGAAGAGTTCTACTTGGACCATCACCTCTCTCTGGTCGAACCACATACACAGGAACATTTTCCATTTTCTTGACAACACGGTACACCATGCGTTCCCATTTGTCGGCAAGTTTATGTTTATTGCGCAAACGGACATTTTTGACTAAAACTCTATCTCCTGCTTCAAGAGTGGATTCTCTGACTTTCTTATCAAATCTGCTCTTATTGCGCTCTGCAACTTTTTTGGAGTTTTCAAGGGCAATTTGGTAACTTTCGAGTTTAGCCTTTAGACTGCGCACATACTGAGAATGGGATGCAGGTGAGTTCCTGTAACGGGCAACCCAAAGGCAAGGTCAACTGGTAGCTTAGGCTTACGGCCAAACATCAACTCATAAGGACTAAACCCAGTAACCTCACTCTTTGAACAGTTGTAGGCGTGTGTGAGAGGCTTGACAAAATCACGCCAATGAACTTTTTGGTCATCCTTCAGAGTACCTAACATACTAAGGAGGGTGCGATTGAATCGCTCTACAGGGTTACCCCTCGGGTGATAAGGACTGGTTCTCACTTTTGATGCCTGTAATAGCACACAGTTCCTTAATCACATGTGACTCAAAATCCCTCCCTGGTCACTATGGAGGCGTTCGGGAACCCGTAGTGAACCAAAAAAGTTTTCCCAGAGATTTTTAGCCACAGTGGTTGCCTTTTGATCACGAGTGGGCAAGGCTACCGCATATTTTGTAAAATGATCTGTGATGACTAAAACGTCCTTGGTACTCTTACTATCGGGCTCAATCGAAAGAAAGTCCATGCAGACCAATTCCATTGGTCGCGTGGTTTTAATATTAACTAAAGGCGCGGCCTTTTCAGGCAAGGACTTTCTTCGAACACAACGACCACAGTTCTTTATTTTGGTCTCAATGTCATGACCCATCTTCGGCCAATAAAATCTTGCTCTCACTAGTTCATGAGTCCTCTCCCACCCCATATGACCCATGTCATCGTGGAGTAACTTTAGAACAGTGGGTCTAAGGGAGACAGGGAGTACAAGCTGGTAAGTTGTATCTGGGTCACATTGTCGTCTCCTGAACAAAAGGTCATCCCTCATTTCAAGACGTTTCCATTCTCGGAGCATCAGTTTTATTTCAAATGTTTCTCTGTTGTTATGTGGAACATCTGCTCCAGCTTCAAGTAACTGAATGACACGATTGATGCTCGGGTCAGATCTTTGTTGTTCTTTAAGCTCATGAGCAGAAAACAAGGGAACAGTTACTTGACCAGATGTTTCAGCATCACTGTATACATCAGGAATTGCATCAGCATTCATAGCCAAGGACTCAACAAGAATGACATGAGGTGAATCTTTGGTTTTCTCATTGAGAAAATGCTTGTGACATACTGCTGCAATAGTATCAGGACATAAATCACTACATCGAGGAGGGGATCCGAGAAGACGTGAGGTGAGTTGTTGTATTCGGTTCTCCTCTTCTAATGTCACATAATCCGCAGCTAGTGTTTGGTGGGGCCTTCGTGATAGGCCATCTGCGTCCTGGTTAGCCTTTCCAGCTCTGTATTTGATTTGGAAATTGAAGGTGGATAGCGCTGCTAACCAGCGATAGCTAGCTGCATCAAGCTTTGCAGTGGTCAGAATGTATGTAAGCGGATTATTATCCGTTACAACTGTGAATTCATTACCATAAAGGTAATCATGAAACTTTTCTACAATGGACCATTTCAGAGCTAGAAATTCTAGCTTATGAGCTGGATATCTGGTTTCGCTTGGTGTCAGCCCCTACAGGCATAGGCTATGACGCGCATTTTACCACCTTGCTCTTGATAAAGAGCGGCACCTAGGCCTGTAGAGCTGGCGTCGGTATGCAGAACATATTGGAGCTTTGGATCTGCAAAGCCCAATACAGGAGAGGATGTTAATTTCTCCTTAATGCATTCAAAGGCTGACTGACAGACAGATGTCCACCTCTCGGCAAAAGGTTCTCGAGGGTTGAAATACTTAGAAGTGTCGGTTCGTTTCTGGACTTTTCTATAAGGTGGGTAGCCACATGTAAGGTCGTTTAAGGGCCGAACTATCTTTGAATAATCTTTAACAAATCGGCGATAGTAGCCGGTGAACCCTAAAACGACTTGAGTTGCTTCAAGTTTTGTGGCACTGGCCAGGTCTTAATGGCTGCTACTTTTTCAGGATCTGTTTCTACGCCATTTCTTGAAACAATATGGCCTAAATATTTAACCGATGTCTGAAAAAGCGACATTTCTGGGGGACAACTTTAAGCCATATTCACGAAGACGGTCCAAAACATGCTTTAGCCTCTGTTCGTGTTGCTCTAGGGAGTCTGAGAAAACAATCAAATCGTCTAGGAAGACGAGCACCTCCTTAAGATTAATGTCTCCCATGCACCTCTCCATTAACCTCTGAAAGGTGCTGGGAGCATTTGTGATTCCCTGAGGCATTCGATTGAACTCATAAAACCCTAGGGGCATACAAACGCTGTTTTGGCCTTATCTTCCTCATCCATCTCTATCTGGTAGTAGCCCGACTTTAAGTCCATGACAGAGAACCAGTTTGACCCAGATAGAGCGGAGAAGGTCTCTTCAAGATTTGGTAACAGCGTAAGCGTCTTTAACCGCTTGTACGTTAACCTTACGGTAGTCCACACAGAGACGTGCCTCACCCGTCTTTTTCTTAACTACAACGATGGGGGACGAGAAAGGGGATTCTGATGGTCTTATTACCCGGCATCGAGAAGCATTTTGAGGTGTTTCCTAACAGCCGTAGTCATTTGGGTGAATAGGCCTCGATCTCTGTTTTATGGGTGTTTCGTCTTTAAGCTTGATTTTATGCTTAACTCTAGTGGCATGGCCAAAGTCAAGATCGTGGCATGCGAAGACATCACTGTAAGCACTCAGACTCTGTGTGATGCGACTTTTCCACTCCTCAGGCAGAGGTGAATTTTCAAAATCAAAAGTCAACTGGTCCTTCGGTGATGAGGAGTCTGCAGACAGCGACAACAACCTGCTGAGTTGGTATTGGACAGGTTTTGAGTTTCCAAGACTTGGTCTGCAACATGCAGTTCAGCAAGGACACAGTTGCCAGGAAGCATAATGTCATGATCGGTTTCATTTCTTATCCAAACAGGGTGCTTGTAAGGACTTTGACTTGGCACTGTGATAAGACAGCAGTCAACAAAGATTCCACCTGGAAGGGCTGAGGACATTGGCTGCTCTACTACTGCCCATTTGTCTGTGAGTGGCGAACTTAAGTGGGCACAGCTTTCAAGACAGACCTTCTCGTGAGCTGGAATAACATAAGGTGTGTTGCCCCTCAGTGTCATTAGCCCAAGCTTCCCTGTGCTCTTTGTTTCGTATCTGTGCTCGAGGATTTTTAAAATCTGACTATAGCCATAGACAGCTGGTAGAATGGGAGTGTCTCGACAATGTTCCTCATATAAAACATCGAGGGCATTTGTACCAATTAACACTGGCAAGTCTGTGCTGGAGCGCAAATCAGGTACTATTAGAGCTAATGTAGAAATTTGAGGCTCAGACTCAACAAACTCTTTTGGAAAACCAACTGGAACTTCTACATAGCCTAGATAAGGTACCGCCTGACCGTTTGCACCCTCAACATCTAGGTCACTGATCGGCTGGATTGGAAAATCAACCAGGTGTCTCTGGTAAAAGGAGTGTGAAATAGTCGTAACTTGCGACCCTGAATCTAATAGAGAATTGCAGCTAACGCCAGCTATGTTTATATTAGCAGTGCACCTCTTACCTATTAAGCCCTTGGGAAAGCTAGAATGGTGTTTACTCGTTAGCGTACAACTCTGTTTTGGCTGGGGTTTCTGAGTGGGACTTGTGTCGCTACTAGTTCCAGTTTGTCCCTCAACTGAAACAGGAACTAGTTTAAATCAGTGTTACATTGGTTCTCCCAAGCCTTTTGTTTTGACCTAAGCTCTTTGCGCTTAGCTTCAACAGCTTTGGGGTTTGGGTCACTGTCACAAGAGGGGACTATATGGCCATCCTTGCCACAGTTAAAGCAGAACCATGGGCGAGGCTTTTTGTTACCTTTGCCAAAGCTTCCACTTTTCGGCGGTGAGTTCTGTGTTTGTGTCCCTTTCCTCTGTTGTTTCTTTGCAACTTTGGGGGACTTTGTCTGAGGTTTCTTTTCAACTGTCTCTTCCATGGACGCTTTTAAGGAAGTTAACTGTTCTTGCAGTTGAGCAATTTGTTTCTGCAGTTTCTTGGTAGACGTTTTACTAGAATTGTCTGCAGCAGCAGCTTGAAACTCAGTGTCTGCATAAACATTTAAAGGGTTGGACTGTACCTTTACTTTTGAAAGTCCTAAGTGCTGCTTCATGCGAGTGGACTTAGCTGCTTGTTTATCCTCCTCTGTTCGCAGCAACAAAAGAAGTTCAGAAAAGGTAGGTGGGCTGGATTTCTTTTGTTCTAGATGGAGGCTGGCAATTAGGTTATCATCCCAGCACCCCCTACAGAAGTGTTTTAAAAGCTGGCGATCAAAATCACTGACTGTTGCGCCTCCCCTTTAGCAACTTTGCTTAATGTAGTCTGGAGCCGGTGCAAGTATGTTGAAGGTTTTTCTCCGGCATTTTGGTTTGTGCTCAAAAATTTCACAAACAGCTCATCAGTATCATCTACATTCCCGTATGCAGAATCGAGCAAGCTCAAAAAGTCTTTTGGGCTGGACAAGGGAGCCCAAATGTTCGACAATATTGGCGGCTGGTGGTAAGAGACTTTCAATAATTTTTCTTACTACCTGTCTTTCAGAAACAGAAGAGTCGGCAAGATAAAACTCAACATGACTGCGCCAAGTGTCATAATCTACTTCCGTATTAGGGCACGGAAATTTTCCGGAGAACGACCTGAACTTGGAAGAGTTCAGATAAGTTTGGGACGATGTCAGCACTTTTGACAATGTGCTCGACAATCACCCTCTGGACTTCAGGGGTGCTCAAGTGTTCGGGATTTAAATTAGGAGTTGGTCTGCTGTTGATTGGAGAACTGGGAATATCAGAGTTTGAGGTAGTTGTGAGAGTTTCCCTATTTGTTTGTGTCACAACAGAATCACCTGTTAAACTTTCAGTTACTGGAGTAGCGTCAGTGGAAGCTATACCTTCACTTTCAGCAGCAGAGGCCTGAAGTTTGTTAAGTTCACCAAGCAACAATTTCTCATAATCTATTCCGCTTGCTTTGGCAATTCCCTTTAAATCAAAGAGAAAAGACTTGGTCAGATCAGCTGTTAACTTATCACTATAAAGTGGGGATAAGAGCTGAATTTTGTGAACAACCTTTGGGTCAGATGTTGCTCTTTGACATGGTAGTTCAGCCTGAATTGACTCAATAGCAGTGCCATACTCAAACTCAACTACGGCTGTATTTTCAAAGTCAGGGTCAGAAGTAGTAAGTTTCACTGTTCGTGTAATAGAACCATACTTTTCTAAAAACTTAATAACTTCTTCATCAGTCTCAGTACCAGAAAAACCACTAATTAATACAGCATTTGGTACTTTGATACCTTCACGTTCAATGATATCCATATTTCTTTTGTGGGAAAAGTTCTACAAAAACTGTCATAAAACTGCCAAACTGTATGCCAAATTATTAATTTAGAGGCAAAATGTAGCCAAAACTCCTCCTGGCTGGCTCGCCACTTTGATGTAACACCAGCTTGATATAGCTGTGCTAGGTTTTATACTAGGTTCTGGAGGAGTAAAATGAATTGTGGAGATTTGAATTTGAACAGCCGGCAGATTTATTACAATTAACAATACTACAAGAAACAGTGCAAACAATATTGTAGAACTTTCTTTACAAATTAAAAATAAAATAAAATAAGCTTAAGTCTCTAAGGTTTGATTCGTGTGAACCCGGGAGTCTTTTCCAGGATTGTGATCCGTTTGGGATAAAGGTGTTTTTATCTATTCTTATCTGGGATCCTGTGATTTGAAGTAGTTGGGTCTGTAGATCTACTCTCGCATCCAGAGAACAGTTGGCCACACTGCGTCTGGATCCACCAAGAGTTCTCACTGGATTTGGCTCGCCATCCGTGTCCGAAACCAGCTTCCAGATCAAATCCAGATCCACTAAAAACCAGTCTGCACATGCAGTACAGACACAATGAATAAAATATTTAACAACAATAATTCCTAAATAAAATGACAAAAGTGCATGAAAGGCACTGAATGGAATGTAATACAAAACAACACAGCTTATCTGCACTACTTTAGTGCATTAGCAAAAGTGCTTTCAACAAAACATTTAGAAAAATAAAATGTAAGGTTCATTTTGTGCACAGTACAATCTTTGTTATGTACTCCGACTGGTCTTAGCCTTTTAAAGACAAAAATAGTGCACACAGCTTTAAAAGTCACCACGTGTAAAGTTAGCATAGGTTCACCACGTGTAAAGTTAGCATAGGTTCTTAAACTAGCTTCATATTGCAATGACTCACCGGAGCTTCCAAGAAAACAAGCTCTCTCCACCCGGTTCGATTGAGAGAGAACAAAACACATACAAGGCTCTGAAAAGCACATAACTTAGTTAAACTTGTAAAAGTTCACTTAATCACATTTTTGATCGTTGACTCACTCGTGTCGCTTTTCGAGGGCTCTGTATGCGTCCTGCTCCTTACGCTCTCCTACACGCTCTGCTGGTCGCATGCAGCACGTGCCTATGATGCTTTCAAGGGGACTAGGAAACTAGTGCTTTCAGGGAGTGTTGGAAACTAGGGTTTTTTCCAATAAATTTAGTAACCCTGTGTTTACATGTGTTACATTTTGTTTGTTTTTTGCACTATGCTCGTCTATGACCGGCGACTCTACTACATTTAAGAGAGTGCAGTACTTTCAAAGTGGCCACAAATGATATCCATGAGTACACAGAAGCTGTGAGTGACTACATCAGCTGGTGCACATCTATATGTGCTCCCCCCAGAACTGTGCAGGTATTTCCAAACCAGAAACCCTGGTACAAGGGAGACATCAAGGGAAAAAAAATGTAAAAACAGCAAGAAGCTTTTAAGCTGGAGATCAAGGGGAATATAAGAAAGCCCAGTACGAGTTGCAGAAGTCCATGAGAACTGCAAAGAGGACTTATTCCCAAAAACTTGAAAGCTATTGCTTAAGTAAGAACACACGCAGTATGTGGCAGGGAATCCAAGCAGTCACAAATTACAAGATGACAGCAACAACTACAGACCCTCAGAATGTCTCCCCTCCTGACAGCCTAAACATCGTCTATGCCAGGTTCGACAGACTAAATACAGACACTCCCTTAAAAAATCCCTGCAATTCTTCAGACACTGTCTTTCAGGTGACACCTGCACAGGTCCTGAAGGCTCTGAGGCAAGTTAACCCAAACAAGGCTGGAGGACCAGACGGTGCACTTCCCAGAGTTCTAAAGGCCTGTGCGGAACAGCTTACTGGTGTGTATGCAGACATCTTCAATCTGTCTCGAAACCAAGCCATAGTTCCCCATGTCTTTAAGTCCTCTATTATTGTACCAGTTCCAAAGAAGTCCCATCTATCCTGACTGACGTCAGACCAGCGACACTTAAGTCAGTTGCCATGAAATGCTTCAAAAAACTGGTTTTCACACACATCAACCACACAGTACCAGATGCAACTGACCCCTTTCAGTTTGCCTACCGCCCCAACTCTTCACCCTGTACACACAAGACTGTGTCTCCACCCAGGAAAATACCACCGTCATCAAGTATGTTGACGACATCACCATCCTGGTCCATATTAAGGTTAGGGATGAATCGGGCTACAGGAGTCCGGTGAACGACATTCTTAGCTATGTGGAGGATAACAACCTCAGTGTAAACATAGATAAGACAAAATAAATAATAATGGACTTTATGAAATACCCACCCCCCTGCAACCATTCTTCATCAAGGGGGAGGTGGAGATTACTGACAGCTATAAATTCTTGGGACTGAAAATTACACAGGATCTGAGCTGGACTTTGAACACTATGGCCATCGTGAAATAAGCCAGGCAGAGACTCCACTTTATTAGGCTGCTCAGGAAAGCTGGCCTGCCCTGTCGTCCTCTCACCCAGGTCTACAAAGGGTTGATTAAAAGCATCCTCACTACAGGCATCACTGTGTGGTACAGCAACACCACACAGGTCGAGAGGAAGGCTCTGCAAGGAATCATAAGGACTGTAGAGAGGATTATTGGGACTGAACTTCCTTCCATGAACACAATTTACACACAGCGCTGTCACACAAGAATAGAGCGGCTCATGAGAGACATAATACATCCAGCTCACTCCATACAAACAAAAACACTGCATATATAACCTCAGGCACAAATGGGCAGACAGTATTATCACACACACTTCTTTAACAGCTTCTTTCCTGCTGCAGTGAGACTCTACACATATATATATATATATATATATATATATATATATATAAACACTGAGTGCAATATGATTTATGTTGTTGTGTCTACTGCCTTGTTGTATCTACTGACAAATTTATTGTATTATTATCATTTTATTAATTTTTATCTATATTATTTACTTTTATTTAGTCTTATTTATTGTTATTTTACTATTATCACTGTGTATATATATATATATATATATATATATATATATATATATATATATATATACACACACACACACACACACACACACACGCACACACATATACACACAGTCGGCCCTCTACTTATGAAAGCCTCTGAATATAAAAAATCCAGGTTGCAAAAAACATTTTCCAAAATTTTAATCCTCTTTTTACAAAAATAACCTTTTTTACGAAAAGCGCTAAACATGCCATTCAAAAATTCAAACGCGTCATTCACAAATTCAAACAATGCGCGAGTTGCTCTCTCATTGGCTGTCTCACAACATCCCGCCCCACTGGCCTCCAATTGGCCAGGAGGCAGCTGAACTGTACCAATACTTCCTGTACCCATACTTCCCGTTTGTCACATGCCTGAGAGACGAGAGTTGACCAGGAATGTTGGCTCATGAGTTCTCTTTGAGATTGATCATCAGTGTTATATTTCGTTATCCATCATGGACCCGGAAAATACAGAAAAGCGGAAATGCAGTGAAGGAGGCAGTTATTTCGGAACGATATTGAAGCAGAACGAACATGAAAACAGAGTGCTCCTTGGGACAAGACTTCCGATCTCTCAAGGAAGCAAGTTAATATTGAATCAGGACCTCTGATCTTTCAAACAGGTACTGTAATTCCACTTTAAACACAAAATCCCATCCTTTTAACGTTTGGACATTTTAACACTTGGACATTTGGGAGGTATTCTAACCTGATGCCAGAGCCACCCCAACTGTCTCTTCTCAACGCAAAGCAGCACTTCTACTCCAAGTTCCTCCTAGATGGCAGAGCTTTTTACCCCTACCTCTAGCGCAGAGCCCCACCTCCCTGAGAAGGAAGCTCATTTCAGCTGCTTGTAGCCTGTAGAATTCTATTCTTTTGGTCACGTTAAATATACAAATACAGAAATATAATACAGACGCTCCGCTACAGATGGTGGTCTAGGGCGCTGGATCGCTGATCCAAAGGTTGTGGGTTCGAGTCCCACTCTCCACAAGGTTGTCACTGTCCCCCCCCAGTGCGGCTAACTGGGTTATCAAAGGCGGGCCATGTCTCTCACTGTCTACGGTGAGAGGCATGTAAAAGAACCATTGCTGACTTTTGTAAAGAGTAGGCTGCAAAGTCGTCAGCGTGTTTCTGTCCTTTGATGAAAAGGGTTGTGACAGGAAGGGCATCCGACATAAAAACCTCTACCAAATCAAACGTGCGAATCAGACGATTCGCTGTGGTGACTCCCGAGTAAAAGGGAAAAAGCTGAAAGGAAGACAGACAGACACACACACACACAGTCAGCCCTCTACTTACGAAATTAATCCGTTCCAGAGCCTTTTTCGTAGCCTGTAGTTTTCGTAAGTAGAGGCAGATTTTACATGTAAAACGCGTGATTCGTTCCAAGGCTCCCAAGACTACCTCATTAACCCTTTAAAAATGTTAAAAGGACACCAATTTTGTATGAAATATGTGTTAAAAGTAAAAGAAAACTATTTATTAAACCACTTGAACATTTTATTAACATATTAAACAATTTTATTAACATATTTATTGATTAAATCATTAAGTTTTTTATTCCCACACATACACGTACACAACAGTATCTCTCTCTCTCTCTCTCACTCTCTCTCTCTCTCTCTGAGTGACGTGCTCTGCTGAATGCGAGCTCCGCAGACATGCAGCGCGCAGCCGACGGAGCTTTTGAGACTGGGTGTTGTATTTAAAGCGGAATTACCTGTTTGAAAGATCTGAGGTCCGGATGCAATATTAACTTGCTTCCTTGCAAGATCGGAGGTCTTTTGTCCCACGGAGCATTCTGTGCACGGAACATTTGTGGCACCGCCCACTTCAGTGCACAAAAATGCTTCGTGGCTGAATGCGGAGCTTTTGAGATGGGGGGAGGGGGGTCTCATCCGGACCTCCTCAAATAAGCTGCTATGAGTACTCTAAAAAAAAAAAAACTTACAAAACTCATGAACCAACAGTACATCTCTCCTTTACGCATGTGACAAGCTTATGGGTACAGTACTATGGAGATTCAGCTCCCTCCTGGCCAATGGGAGGCCAGCGGGGCAGGATGTTTGGAGACAGCCAATGAGAGGGCAACTCGCGCATTGTTTGAATTTTTGAATGGCGCGTTTTGTATGAAGTGGTTGTTTCATATACAGAGGGTGAAAATTTAGGAAAATGTTTTTCGTAACCTGAATTTTTCATATTCAGAGGTTTTCGTAAGTAGAGGGCCGACTGTACGTGAGTGTGTGTATGTATGTATGTATGTATGTATGTGTATATATACACACACACACACACACACCGGTATACAAGTATATACAGAACACGTACATGATTTGGCCCATTTGATCCTCCCAAATAGACTAGAATGAGCACAGCTAGGCGGATGGTATGTGAATCTTGCACATCTGAAAATGCACCGTCAATGCAGAAAGATATATTCAGGTTCTAGAACATATGCTCCCATTCAGACGTCGTCTCTTTCGGAGAAGACCTTGCATTTTTCAACATGATAATGCCAGTCCACATGCAGAATTAATTACAACATCATGGCTGCGTAGGAAAAGGATGCGGGTATTGAAATGGCCAGCCTGCAGTCCGGATCTTTTACCTATTCAGAAAATTTGGTGCATCATAAAAAGGAAGGTGCAACAAAGAAGGCCCAAAACATTTGAATAGTTTGAGGCTTGTATTAGACAAAAATGGGACAGCATTCCTATTTCTAAACTGCGAAACATGTCTCCTCGGTCCCCATACAGTTGCAGACTGCTGTAAGAAGAAGAGGGGATGCCTCACAGTGGTGAAAATGGTTTCGTCCCAACTTTTTTGAGATTTGTTGACACCATGAAATTACAATAAACATATTTTTCCCTTAAAATGATACATTTTCTCAGTGTAGACTTCTGGCCCTGTCATCTATGTTCTGTTTACAATAAAATATTGAAATTTGGCACTTCCACATCATTGCATTCAGTTTATATTCACAATTTGTATAGTGTCCCAACTTTTTTGGAATCCGGTTTGTATATACAGTATATATTTATCGTGTGTATGTAATTATATATATATATATATATTCTGTGGGTTTATGTTTTTGGGAGCATCGTGATGGTGAACACACTGAATCCGGTGAGGATCAGCGTGACTTTAGCGATGCGGTGCTTGTTAGCGCTCATCACTCGGGGCATTACATCCATGAAGATGACGTAGGTGAAGCTTCCTACGCTCAGACCCTGGAGCGTGGAACGGACCAGACGCAAGGGGGTGTGTGTATATGTGTGACGCAGGGCGGAGCTGAGCGGGAAAACGGACGACAGCAGTGCCAGGCAGATGGACACCGCAGAGCATTTCATGTGACTCTGAGCAAGAAGGAAGACCAGGCCGCAGGCAAGGAGCGAAGTGCGCAGGAGCAGATCAAGACGCAGCTGCGTCACATCCACGGATAAACCCTGAAAGAAGGAGAACAGACAGAGGGACAGGAACAACACAGATGAGCGAATGGGGGACAGGGAGGGATCGGCACGTGGACAGATCGTCACTGAGCCCAGGAGTAGCACTTCCTTCTCCTCTCGTCCCCCTTCCTGTCTGTGATGTCGCTCACACTCATCTCTCAGAGTCAGGATCAGCTCCTCCATCACCAGCAGGAACAGAAACCCCACCGCCATGATGAACTCTGGCACAGGGAACCGCAGCTAAGGACATGGGACACAGGGAACATGAAGACAGAGCCCACAGAAAGAGAGGGACCCAGAGACGGGACACAGAGAGCCCGGGGACACAGAGTCGGGGAGATACAGGGGATATAGAGGAAAGCGACATGAACACAGAAAGAAGGGATATGGACACAGGTGGACGCAGGAGATACAGAGACATGGGATATGGACAGGAAGAGACAGTGGACAGAGTGAGAACACAGCCATCATTATAAATAAAATCAGTAAAATAAAATCTTCACACAGTTGCATGGCAGAGCATTGTGGATATTATGTACCGTACAGGTGCAGAGCATTGTGAATGTTGTCTACTGCAGTAGTCCCCAACCCTTTTATCACCACGGACCGGTCAACACTTGACAATTTTATTGCGGATGTGGTTTAGATTGTTCATTCAATTCATTTTCTGTAATCGCTTAATCCTAATTAGGGTTGCAGGGAGGCTGCTGCTCATCCCAGCCAACTCCGGGTGAGGGCAGAGTACACCCTGGACAGCTCGCCAGGCCATCGCAGGGCGGAAACACACTGACGGCTTTGCAACTGCTCTTTACGAAAGTCAGCAATGATTCTTTTACATGAACCTCTCAGCATAGACAGTGAGTGACATGGCTGGCCTTTGATAACCCAGTTAGCTGCACTGGGGAGACAGTGACAACCTTGTGGAGAGTGGAACTCGAACACCCAACTTAGGATCAGTGATCCAGCACCCTGTACCACTCGGCCACCAGTGCCCTGGTTAGATTGTTTATATTGTAAATATAATAATAAACTTGAATCCACTGTGTGCTCGTCTGCAACTTTATTAGCAGCTTCCTCGGAACATTGCCCTAACAACATAACATCAAAATCTCTGGTGACCCTCTCGTTGCCCGAAAAATAAATTATAAACAATTTTCAAGTGGAAAAATAAATAAATGACAAGAACATGCCATTCCACATAATAGAGAAAGAAATGCGATGGCCTGGCGAGCTGTCCAGGGTGAACCTCGCCCTTGCCCAGAGTCGGCTGAGATGTGCGCCAGCCACTCCATGACCCTAATTAGGATGAAGCGGTTCAGAAGATGAATGAATATAACCCACACAACATTATTACAATTATTATTATTATTATTAAACACTCCATTAATTTTATTTTTCAGCAGCTAAAGTAAAGTTGGTTGGGAAGCAGAGCTCAAACTCTTCTTTTTAAAAAAAAAAAAAAAAAAAAAAAAAAAAAAAAAAAAAGACAGGTAATGGTGGGAAAATGAAAGCTCAGGCTCAGTCTTACCCAAAATCCCCGCTAAATGTTTGAAACATGCCCAACACGCCTCTGTTCACACGCCGTCCCCTTGTGGCTTACATTTTAGCGCTCACATGACCGACATGTAACCAAGAGAATCCAGTCATTTTTCAAAAATAAAAGATCGGTCAGATTCACATAATAAATAACACGGATATATTTAATTATTTCTTGTGCAGCCCGGTACCAACCGATCCATGGACTGGTACTGGTCCGTGACCCGGGGGTTGAGGACCACTGGTCTACTTTGCAGGTGCAACATAGTATTGTGGGTGTTGTCCACTGTACAGGTATGCACCAGTGCAGTAGAGCACTGTGGGTGTTCTGTACCGTATAGGTGCAATAGAACATTGTAGGTAATGTGTACAGGACAGGTGCCATAGTGCATTGTGGGTAATGGTACTGTACATGTGCAGTCGTTCACTGTGGGCTGTACAGGTAAAATAGACCATTGTAGGTATTGTGTCCTGTACAGGTGCAAAAATGCATTGTGGATATTGTGTACCATGTAGGTGCAGCAGAGCATTGTGGGTATTGGGTACTGAACAGATGTAGCAGGACATTTTGAGTATTGTGTACCGTACAAGTGCAGCAGGGCACTGTAGATATTGAGTATGGACAGTTGCCAGCAGTACATTGTGGATATTGGGAACTGTAGCATTGGCAGCAGTGCATTGTGGGTATTTTACTTACCATCACTCCGAACTCTGTGAACATTTCTCTCATCTCCGTTAAGAAATTTGGGATAATTTCCAGCAGACAGGACGCTAAAAACACACCGGCAGACAGACAGCAAAACGAGGCTAGACGGGTGTCTACCCCCCACACACACACAAACACACACACATTATTACACCTCACAATTCATCCATTGTTAATAGAAAAATAAACCAAAATTTAATATCTGTTTCTATTTTATCATTCTGGTGTATTAACCTTTTTGTCTCGAAAATATAAAATGACTTAATGGCTGTGTACACAGGGAGGCGACGTTAAAAAGTAAGATCACCCCATGTTTCTCCAGTAGTGAGGAACTAATCTGCATATGAATACATGGGGCCTTAATTTTTTTTATTTTATATTTACAAGTAGACATTTGTATATAAATTGAATCCGGTATGATTTGTGTTTATGTAGAATTTTAATTTATTCAGAAATTCATTGTTTTATATCTGACTTGTTAGGGTTATATCTGTATACTGTTATTTCCATTATCTTGCCCTATACGAACTGGGGAGTCACTTCCTATTCTTGTGATTTCGCAAGAGAGAACCTGCAGCCTTTTCAAATTGGGTAATGCAAACTATCTAATTAATTTTCGCAGATTGTAAGTTGGAAACTGTAAATAAATACATGTGATCATGAAAAAATATGCAAAGATGTTCAAGTTAAAAAGGAGAGTTTGGAATAATTTCAATTCATTTCACTTTAATTGCAATAAATATGCAGATACAATGTACAGTGTATATGTGTGTGTGTGTGTGTGTGTGTGTGTGTGTGTGTAATTACCTGTATGTGTTCCTCCTCTCCCTGTTGTTCTCAGGGTGCCGAGTGCCCCAAATCCACATACCAAAACGCACACCACATACATCAACACACACATGACCTCTGACCCCACACCACTAACCAACATTATATTGTATACACATACACACACAAACACACAAAAAATCTTTCTCTTTCACACACACACACACATAGATTTTTTTTTAAAAAATGTGTTAAATTGAAATCCAAATTGGAATAAAACCTAGAGAGAGAGAGAGAGAGAGAGAGAGAGAGAGAGAGAGAGAGAAAACACATCTGGAGCAGATGTTATAAAAGGCTGAGGACTTATAATTCTTCTCTGTAATAAAATCATATGATTATATCTATGTGTTTATATTGGTATACTGTATTTATACTGAGACAATAAGACATTTATTCGGAGACATTAAACTGAATACTTATTATAACGCCACATGAACAGAAACATTTCCGGTGTATTTTCATGTGCAAACAGGCTAACACTCCAGCGGTTCCACAGAGCGAGTTGCAATTGCTCTTATTAAGCCAGCATAGTATAAATATCCTTTTCGGACAATAATAAAGTGTAAATATAAGTATAAATCAACCTGAGTCAGATGAACAGGACCTCTGTAACACTCCAGCACTGATTTTTAAAAAGTTCTCTTCCTCACACCAAACCAATTCCGGTTCCATACCAAGTGCACTCAGGAGAGTGTGTCAGATGGTTCTCAGGAGTGATAATGTGGAGTGAACCACCCGTACTTTGGGATTAAATTTCTGTGTGACGCGCACCAAACTAACGGGAAAGTCTGAGTCGAGTTCCCTGAATGGGACAAGATACGCCCACTTAAATCTGATTGGCTACAAGTTCAGACTTGGTATCAAATCCACGAGTTGCTTGTGAGCATGCGCAACAATGATGTAGAGGAAAAAACAGACTGCGCACGCTGCATACATTATGTTTGCTGCCATGGTCAATAGGCTGACTTTAGCAACAAGAATTAACCATCTTCTTCTTCTTTCAAGAATTAACCATATTTACATAAAACAAGTAAACCTGACCATCCAATTAAATTCGATGTTGTTATGTTTCATAACGTACAATTATAAGGACGCCAAAGGATGTCAACTATCAATTGAAATAGTACCCAAAGCAATGTTTTGCCCTAACCGGAAGTGGAAGCCGAATTACCACACGAAAAGGTCTGTGCGCAGCCGACTTTTTCTTACGTCATTGGTGCCGCAAAATCAACCTGCTCTGTCAACACGCGGAAGTACATTTTGACTATTATCACTTATTGTATTTACTACAACCTTAACCATCTTAATTAGAATTCAGTACATGTAAAATACCTGTTAGTGTTCCATGTATCAATAAAAGTCATTGGGATTATATGACTATTATGAAAGTGTGTTTTTCTGTCCGGATCCGGGGCACTCACTTCCGGCATTACAGGGACTCGAAACCCCTGTGAGCCACATGATTGGTCCGTGCTGGAAGTGACGGGGAAAGACGAACGAGTTGTCCAGAGTTAAGAACCATACGGATTAACATGTACACGGAAAGCGTGTGTGCAGATGAGTTAGAGCTTGCGTGGTTTTTCTTCATCCTGTTAAATATCGTAAACACACGGATGTACGGTGTGGAATCCGGAGGTGCGTTTGGTTTACATACATGAAATACCCTGAATGTTAAAAAAATATATTATTATTCGGTTCAGCGATGCGCGAGACCGAAAGTGGAGCCGGACATGGTTCATTTACTGAAAGTGTAAGTTAACAAAAACTCTACAGGCTTCATCAGTTATAGCAGATTATAAATCTGTGGTGTGTTTACAGACAGGTGTGTGTGTGTGTGTGTGTGTGTGAGAGAGAGAGAGAGAGAGAGAGAGAGAGAGAGAGAGACTTTAGGCTCAACTTTACACACTGATTTTGATCAACAGTTGACAGTAAAGATCTCTGATCTCCCGCACATAACTCATAGCATTCATGACATTATGGACATACAGTAAACACTCTCCATACAGTTTGTATAGTGTTTAAGATTATTAGACTGAGGAAGTAAACACACCTGTCAGAGGACTCAACACCTTCAGGAGTGGCCAATGCCACGGTCTGACACGTTCAGGTTCTTAAGAATGAACGCAGTGACGATCAACAGCAGCATCAATACCTGGAAGATTAAACTGAACTATCAGAGAAATCTTTCCTTGTTGGAGAGAAACCTTCACCGCACCCTGAGAGAAGGAAAGGAAGGAGTCATGATCCAAACTGCAACATCACCTATTACACATGGTGGACATGGACTCGCACAGACTCACAAACACACAAATACACTTGATCTTGATAGGTTAGGTGATACGTCGCAAGGACATTAATTCACCGCGCAAGTGTCAAGCTGATTAGCAGGACCCCCTTACTATTTCAGCAAAAGATTTAGCTGGCTCCTTAGCTGCTGATATGGTGTTGATCAGGTCTGGTGGTAGCGAGTTCCAGTCTTTAATGGTGTTTGGCATGAAGCTGAACTCACTCTGTCTATCACACACACACACACACACACACACACTCACAGTCGCTGTTATTATTAAGATTTTATTTAGAAGATTGGCCTGATGTCCCACTCATATACAGCAGTTCACTGGTGAAATGTAATGTGTCATGTGGAAATTACGTGTCAGGTGACCGTTGAGCTTTCTTGTGCTCTTTGTATACAGGAACTGTGTGAGGACAGAGGAAGTGTGTATGTTGGACAATGCGATGAAGATACAGTGAGAGAAGACACAGCGTTCATCACTGATTCCTGTCCTCCATCTGTGTACGAGGAAACAGAGGGATGGGTTCACCAACACCAATCTGTGAGTAACTTCATTTAGACACACTGACATGCAGAATTTCTTTAATCAGCACTCACTTCATTTTGTATTTTTTTTAGAATTTTCACGACAGTGAGTCTGAGGATGTTCTTCACACTGTGAACCCAAACGAGGTCTTCAATGAAAGTGACAGTGTTGCTTCTGACATTCCTGACTCCACCCATTGCCAGAGTCTGGCCACGTCCACTGTATATCAAGTTGTGTATGACATCAGTGGTGTGGGGGGAGACCAACAGAACCGACAAAAAGTGGATGTTATTTCCATTGAGCTGGGTGTGTCTATTGTATTGTCTGTCTGTCTTTCTGTCTTCCTATTTGTTTAGTTGTTATTCATTATAAAACAATTTTTTTTGTATGTATGTATATATATATATATATATATATATATATATATATATATATATACACAGGGATCCCTCACTTTTCGCAGTTAATTGGGACCGATATCCTCCCAGGACCACTGAATTCCACGAAGTAGTATCAACCCCCCTCCAGCTGACGTACATGCATACGTATATATAACATCAAGAAATACATATTCAATGCTATAAATGCTTATAATAACTATTAAACATTCAAAAATAATGCATAATATGTAAACAAAATACACACATACAGACGCGTGATGCGCACTTCACATAAAAATGTAAGTAGTTTTGGTGGGGGGATTGGGTTGTTGTTTGTTGTTGTTTGTTTGGGTTTTTTGCATAATTGGCCTTGTTTTTGTGGCATTTTCCTTAACTTTCCCCCCTATTCTTCTGTAATTTCCTTTTTTTTTAATTGGATGAATATCTTAAATTGATGAATGGAAATCCACTGAAGCCGCATGAATAGACGAAGTTCGCATTATGATTGCGCATGTGCGGGAATGTGACTTGACGACCGTGTCAAAGGTCACGACTACCAAACTTTCCGGTGTCTGACTTGCTTTTCTATGCAAACAATACTTCCACATCCTAACAACTGCCGCTTAAAGCCTGCTGTAAGCCTTAAATCATCGATTTCCCAGGTGTGCATTGTGCCATTGTGAACTGTGGGAACGGCATTTATCATCTCGAGCGTTGGAAAAAGGAAATTTGCAGTATACATGCCACCTAATCTCTGCCTAATCTCTGCTTTCTCCACTCTTCACAGTTGCTCTCATCACTTGACTATGTAGATCTAATATTGCAGCATTTTTATTTAAACAGATTTATGCATTTTAGTAATCATTAAATATCATAAACTTAGATCTTGAAAATTACTGATATTTTCATTTGTAAAATAGACAAACAGAAGCTGTCAGATCACTCGGTGACAGCTGTCAAACTTGTATTTACCTTCTTTGTAGTCAGCCTACAAGTCGCACTAGTAGGGGTGCCTGGTCCTTCATTAACAAAAACTCCGCTATGTCAGCGTACATACACGGGGGCCACTTCGATAAGGCGTCATTTTCTGTCTCCCAGCCGTCTTCAAGGCCCAAGGGGTCGGGAATTGTCACGCTTTCCTCATCCACTTCAAATGTCAACAAGCTGGCATAGTCATGTTGGATTTGTTTAGATTCTTTGGCCTTTGACAAAACTATAGGTAGCTTTTGTAACGTCGCCGCAAATGCAAGCGCAACAAGTTCATCTTTACGCTTGCAGGAACAACCGGGAAAACCCCTAAGTATACAATACGCTCAAAGGTCGGGAGCTTTCCATAAATTGAACATATCAATAGTGCAGTTATCATCCCACATCAAGGTTTATTTCCGCCATATTGGTAGCTTGTTTGGTGGTCGCGATCCCATGATGCCATGCGCAGGCCGAGATGCGAACTTGGTCTATTGAACCGCAAAGTAGTGAGGTATCACTGTGTATATATATATATATATATATATATATATATATATATATATATATATATATATATATATATATATAAAAACAAAGGACAAAGACTTTTTATTGAAACTCCATTTATCACTACAGATCTGTTTCGAGGGGTGGTGAAACCATCCTCTCTCTTCAGGTGATTATAGAAGGTGATTATTCTTCTATAATCACCTGAAGAGAGAGGATGGTTTCACCACCCCTCGAAACAGACCTTCTATAATCACCTGAAGAGAGAGGATGGTTTCACCACCCCTCGAAACAGATCTGTAGTGATAAATGGAGTTTCAATAGAAAGTCTTTGTCCTGTCCTTTTGTTATTTGCTGTACCAAAAAGTATTGAGCACTCTCCTACGGAAGGATCTACTCAGAAAATCCTCTCTCTCTCTCTCTCTCTCTCTCTCTCTCTATATATATATATATATATATATATATATATATATATAGTTGAGGACAAAATTATCCCCACCCCTGAGAAAATTCTATTGAATTCCTTTTCAACTATTTTTCAAGCACTTGGTATAGAACAAAGAAATTTTAACACAATATTTTTAAACATACTTGCTTTATTTTGAAGGCTTACATTTTTTTATTTCATACACAGAAATTTAATTGTTTTACAGAACTAAAAATTCACCAAGGTCAAAATTATTAGCCCCTCTGTTTTTAAAAGTCAATTGTGTATGCTTTCTGGTTGATAACAGCCTGTATCACTTGTGGTAGTTTTGGACAAGCTTCTGACACTCGTCCTGAGGAATTTTAGCCCGTTCTTCCTTGGCAAATCTTTCTAGTTCCATCAGATTTGATGGTCTTCTGGCATAGACCCTAGTCTTCAGTTCATCCCACAAATTTTCTATCGGATTCAAGTCCAGGCTTTGGGCAGGCTAGTCCATGACATTCACTTTGGCCCTCTGGAGGTAGGTCTTCACCAGTATGGAAGTATGTTTTGGGTCGTTGTCATGTTGGAAGACAAAACGATGACCCAAGCTCAATTTTGTTGCAGACTCCTTCAGATTTTCTTTCAAGATCTTCTCATATTTTTCTTTCTTCATGAGCCCTTACACCTTAACCAGATTCCCAATTCCTGAGTGACTGAAGCACCCCCAAAACATTATGCTCCCCCGACCATGTTTCACTGTGGGAATGGTGTTCTTTGGATTATATGCCTCTCCCTTCTTTCTCCAGACATAGGCAACATCCCTATGTCCAAACAGCTCTAGTTTTGTCTGATCTGACCAAATGACACACGTCCAGTACGCATCATCCTTCTGAAGAATGTTGTCTTTAGCAAACTGCAGTCTGGCCTTGAGGTGTCTTGTCTGTAGAACTGGGGGTTTTCTTGGTCTGCAACCTCGCAGTCCTGCACAGAAATGTTGTTCTTGGATTTTTGGACACTTCGCTTACTAGCTTTCTTTCTAACCTCTTGGAAATATTTCGCTTCCTACCTCTGCCAGTCTTATTTTTCATTGTGTAAAGCTCTTTGTACTTCTTAATGATGTTCCTCACTGCAGTCCTTGAAACTTGAAAATGCTTACATAGCTTTGTATATTCTTCTCCAGCTTTGTGAGCATCAATGATTCTTTTTCTCAAGTCTAAACTAATTTCTTTTGCATTTGGCATGATTGTTATACCATTGGCAGCTCAAACACTGGTCACAGAAGAAGAAGTGCGGTAGTCTCAGGAGCTCCCCCTTATATATACCTCTGCTAAGCTATGGTCTACTGCACACAGTGCACAGAGGTACCTAGAACATTCTAGGTCTAAGCCAACCTACAGTACATGTAGCTGTCAGACACCATTGTCACACTCCACTGCTCACAACTAAAATTCTAAGGGGGGCTAATAATTTTGACCCTGGTGATATTTGGTTCATGCAAAATCATTTTGCTTCTGAGTGCACAGTAAATCTGTATTATATTCTTGAATATAAGTAATAGCTTAGGAAATATTGTGTCAAAAAGACATTACTTTGTTTAAAAGCAGTTGGGAAAATTTTTGAAAAAAACTTGATTTTCCAAGTGAGACTAATAATTTGGTCCTCAACTGTATATTATTGTATAACATCAGTTTACATTTTAATTTAATTTCTGTGGAAACGTGTTTGATGAAGTAAGGGAGTAGTTGGGGTAAGTTGGAGTGTATTGGATATGCAAGAGTAGTTGGGGTAAGGCGGAGTGTATTGGATAAGATAAGATAAGATACAGCTTTATATTCGAGATATTCGAGAGTAGTTGCGGTAAGGCGGAGTGTGTTGGATATGCGGGAGTAGTTAGGGTGAGGCGGAGTGTATTGGATATGAGGGAGTAGTTGGGGTAAAGCAGAGTGTATTGGTTATTAGGGAGTAGTTGGGGTAAGGCGGAGTGTATTGGCTGTAATGGAGTAGTTGGGGTAAGGCAGAGTGGCGGAGTAGATTGGATATGCAGGAGTAGTTGAGGTAAGGTGGAGTGTATTGGATATGCGGGAGTAGTTGAGGTAAGGCGAGTGTATTGGATATGATGGAGTAGTTGGGGTAAGGTGGAGTGTATTCGATATGCAGGAGTAGTTGGGGTAAGACGGTGTGTTTGTTGAAGTAAGGGAGTAGTTGGGGTAAGGCGGAGTGTATTGAATATGAGGGAGTAATTCGGGTAAAGCGGAGTAGATTTGATATGAGGGAGTAGTTGGGGTAAAGTGGTGTATTGGATATGCGGGAGTAGTTAGGGTAAGACGGAGTTATTGGATATGCGGGAGTAGTTGAGGTAAGGTGGAGTATATTGGATATGCAGGAGTAGTTGGGGTAAGGTGGAGTGTATTGGATATGAGGGAGTAATTGGGATAAGGCGGATTGTATTGGATATGAGGGAGTAATTCGGGTAAGGTGGAGTGTATTGGATATGAGGGAGTAATTGGGGTAAGGCGGATTGTATTGGATATGAGGGAGTAGTTGGGGTAAAGCTGAGTGTATTGAATATTAGGAAGTAGTTTGGTTAAGGCTCATTGTATTGGATATGTGGGAGTAATTGGCGTAAGGCAGAGTGTTGGACATGAGGGAGTAGTTGGAGTAAAGAAGATTGTATTGGGTATTAGGGAGTAGTTGGGGTAAGGCGGTAAGGTATTGGATATGATGGAGTAGTTGAGTTAAGGCGGAGTGTATTGGATATGAAGGAGTAGTTGGGGTAAAGAAGAGTGTATTGGATATGAGGGTGTAGTTAAGGTAAGAGGAGTGTATTGCATATGAGGAAGTAATTGGGGTAAGGCGGAGTATATTGGTTATGAGGGAGTAGTTGGTGGAAGGAAGAGTGGATTGGATATATGGGAGTAGTTGAGGTAAGGAGGAGTATATTGGATATGAGGGAGTAGTTGGGGTAAGGCAAAATGTATTGGATATGAGGGAGTAGTTAGGGTAAGGTGGATATGCGTATTGTATTGTGTATGTGTAGGTGTATGTGTAGTATATTGGATATGTGGGAGTTGTTGGGGTAGAGCTGAATGTATTAGGTATGAGGGACTAGTTGTGATAAAGCGGAGTATGATGAATATGAGGGAGTAGTTGGGGTAAGGCGGAGTGTATTGGATATGTGTGAGTAATTCGTGTAACGCGGAGTATATTGGATATGAGGGAGTAGTTGGGGTAAGGCGGAGTGTATTGGATATGCGAGAGTAGTTAAGGTAAGGCGGAGTGTATTGGATATGAGAGAGTAGTTAAGGTAAGGCGGAGTGTGTTGATATGAAGGAGTAGTTGAGTTAAGGCGGAATGTATTGGATATGAGGGAGTAGTTGGGGTCAGGTGGAGTGTATTGGATATGTGGGATAAGTTGGGGTCAGGTGGAGTTTATTGGATATGAGGGAGTAGTTGTGATAAGGCGGAATGTTGGATATGAGGGAGTAGTTGGCGTAAAGTGAAGGACGTGGAGTTGTTCAAGTGAGAGGTGGAATGAATCGGATAAGATGTTGAGATAAGACAGAGTGTATAGGGTATGAAGGAGTTGTTGGGGTAATGTGGAATGTATTTGACAATCGGGAGTTGGAGAAATGCAGAGGATTCGGAGTAATTCGGAGATAATAAATAGTCAGAGTTTATGATACTGTAATGTTATTTCAGATGACTGGAGTTCTCCGGTCCTCATGTCCGATTCCTGTGTGGTAAGTGAGCTGCCGATGATTTCTGGTATTAAATTTGAACACGTCCATCCCGAGCTCAACCAAACACATTCTGATCCTGACTATTCCCTGTTGGATATCAACCACACCCCTTACTCCATCACTGATGGTCTGGTACGTTCTTTCATGTCTGCTGAGCCATTAACTCATCACACTGACACACTTTATTGACATCTTGTTAAAGTGTTAGCATGTTGTGTTAATGTGTAGTTTTATGAAGACATGTGTTTCCATGTAGTGTTAATGTGTGTGTAGTGTAATTAATACACGTGTTGGCGCATTGTGGTTATGTGTGTTTGCGTGTAGTTTTATTAATACGTGTGTTAGGGTGTAGTGTAATTAATTCGTGTGTTGGTGTGTTGTTTTAATGTGTGTTAGTGTGTAATGTAATAAGTATGTTTGTTAGCGTGTGGTGTAATTAATACTTGTGTTAACATGTACTTGTGTTAACATTTTTTACATGCATTCGAAAAATTTTGGAACAGTAAAAAAAACTTCGGCTATTCCCGCTAATTGAACCGGAAGTAATGCTTTCGTAAAAAAAAAAAAAAAAACGCGACCGCAGATATCCCGGCATGTAATCCTGACACAATCGTGTTTGTGTCCTCGTATATACAGTCATTCAGTATGTGGAGAGCCAGGTATAATAAGAGTCGTGCCGTGATTGGACAGTGCAGATTGTCACAAAAGCCTTCAGCCAATAGAATTTAATTTGATACAGGATACGGAAATTCCCGCGAAAAACAAAACCACGGTTCATGTTTCTAATTGCTCAGAAATTTACTGACCTACTGCATCTAGATTTTCGGTTATAAACATTTATTTTAAAATAAGCAGAACAGGGAAGCGGTCCCATGAACCTGATTTCCAACAAGGCACATCAAGCTTGAGGGGTGTTTTTTTTTTTTTTTTTTTTTTTTTTTTTTTTTTTTTTTGCTTAACGCGGTAATAATATCTCTGTCGACTCTGAAAAAAATGATGACACACAACTTGCGGACTCGGCCTCAGGCTTAACATGCTCCAAATCGGTTCAGATTCCCGTAAATTACATTCCACTTCTCTCTACCCATAATGATCATATTAATGTGATTTATATGATAAACAAGATTGTATGTTATTGACTTTCCTGAGACATCAGTGTCCCTGTAAGTGTTACACGTGCGGCACGTATCCAGCAGGCCTTTGTGCATCACTATGATGGCATTAATATCACTTACTCATCACTCATCTTCTGCCGCTAAGTCCAGGGTCGGGTCGCGAGGGCAGCAACTTGAGCAAAGACTTCCAGACATCCCTCTCCCCAGCCACTTCCTCCAGCTCTTCTGGGGGAACACCAAGGCAGTCCCAGACAAGCCGAGAGACAAAGTCCCCCCAGCGTGGTCTAGGTCGACCCCGGGGTCTCTTCCTGGTTGGACATGCCCGAAACACCACACCAGGGAGGCGTCCAGGAGGCATTCTGACCAGATGCCCAAGCCACCTCAACTGGTCCCTCTCAATGCAGAGGAGCAGCGGATCTACTCCGAGCTCTCACCGGATGGTAGAGCTTCTTACCTTAACTCTAAGGGAGAACCCCACCACCCAGCGAAGGAAGCTCATTTCAGCCGCTTGTATCCACGATCTTGGTCTTTCAGTCACTAACCAAAGCTCGTGACCATAGGTGAGGGTTGGAACATAGATTGACTGATAAATTGAAAGCTTCACCTTGCGACTCAGCTCTTTCTTCACCACGACGGACCGGTACAGGCTCCAATTAACAGCAGAGGCTGCAGCGATCCGTCTGTCGATCTCCCGCTCCATTCTTCCCTCACTCGTGAACAAGACCCCAGGATACTAAACTCCTTCACTTGGCGCAGGACCCCATTCCCGACCCAGAGGGTGCATTCCACCCTTGTCCGACTGAGAACCATGGCCTCGGACTTGGAGGTACTGATTCTCATCCCGGCTGCTTCGCACCTGACAGTGAATCGCTCCAATGAGAGCTGGAGGTCCCGACTTGATGAAGCCAAAAGGACAACATAATTTGTGAAAAGCAGAGACGAGATCCGATGGCCACCAAACCAGAACCCCTCAACGCCTCTGTCCATAAAAATTATGGACAGAATTGGTGACAAAGGACAGCCTTGGCGTACTCCAACTCACATCGGAAACGAATTCGACCAGTTGTTACCAATATGGACCAAACTCTTGGCTCCGGTGATATAGCGATCAAATGGCCATCCAACACCTCAGGAGAGGGAAGCAGTTCTCCACAAACACTGTTTACAGTGGCGGTGGAGAGCTACTCATCTCGACTGGGGATGTCGTCGAGAGGTGGAAGGAATACTTTGAGGACCTCCTCAATCCCACCAACACACCCTCCGTGGAGGAGGAAGACCCTGTTGGTTTGGGTGAGGGACTGTCAATCACTGGAGTGGAGGTCACTGAGGTTGTCAAAAAGCCCCGAGGTTGGATGAGATCTGCACTGAATATCTCAGGGCTCTAGATGCTGTTGGACTGTCTTGGTTGACACGTCTCTGCAACATTGCGTGGTCATCGGACGCTGTACTTCTGGATTGGCAAACTGTGGTGGTAGTCCCGATTTTTAAGAAGGGGGACCAGAGGGTGTGTACCAGTTATCATGTTAGCTCTGCTAATAGCATGTTAGCTCTGCTCAGTTATACACGCCCGAAGATACTCCGATCTTATAGCTGTAGTAGAGTCGACCGGTCGTAGACGAGCGTAGTGCAAAACATGAACAAACAAAACAACAAATAAAACAAATTAAAATGAACAAAGAAACAATGCAGCCATGAGGTGGGGGGGCACTAACCAGTGTCTCTCCCCCTCATGCCGGTCCCAAGCCCGGAGAAATGCAGAGGGTTGTGTCAGGAAGGGCATCCGACGTAAAATCAATGCCAATTACTTAAAATGCAAATCAAAAGTATTACCTCCATACCGGATCGGTCGAGGCCCGGGTTAACAACGACCGCCATCAGTGCTGTCAATCAACAGGGTGCTGATGGAAATTGGACTACTGTTGGTCGAAGACGTCGAAGAAGGAGAGGTGGGAGGCGTGTCCGTAGGCAGAGAGAGAAGAGGAAAGGCATGAGTCTAGGACTGAGAGTGGGGACTTTGAATGTTAGAACTATGCACAGAAAAGGTAGAGAGCTGGTTGACATGATGCAGAGGAGGAAGGTGGACATACTGTGTGTTCAGGAGACCAGGTGGAAAGGTAGCAAAGCTAAAAGCTTAGGAGCAGGGTTTAAGCTATTTTATCACGGTGTGGATGGGAAGAGAAATGGAGTTGGAGTCATCTTGAAGGAGGAGTTTGTCAGGAATGTTCTAAAAGTGAAAAGAGTGTCAGACAGAGTGATGAATCTCAAGTTAGAAATTGAAGGTGTAATGCTCAATGTTGTTAGTGCTTATGCCCCACAGGCAGGATGTGAGCTAGAAGAGAAGGAGAGATTCTGGAGTGACTTAGATGAAGTGATGCAGAGTACCCCAGAGGTGAAAGAGTGGTCATAGGTGCAGACTTCAATGGACATGTTGGGGCAGGCAACAGAGGGGACGAGGAAGTGATGGGCAGGTTTGGTATCCAGGACAGGAACGCAGAAGGACAGATGTTGATAGATTTTGCAAAAAGGATGGAAATGGCCGTGGTGAATACTTTCTTTGAGAAGAAACAGGAGCATAGGGTGACTTATGAAAGCGGAGGTAGGCGCACACAGGTAGACTACATCTTGTGTAGGCGATGTAATTTGAAGGAAGTCAGTGACTGCAAAGTCATCGTGGGTGAGAGCGTTGCCAAACAGCATAGGATGGTGGTGTGCAGGATGACTCTGATGGTGAGAAAGGTGAAAAGGCAAAGGCAGAGCAGAAGACAAAGTGGTGGAAGCTGAAAAAGGAAGAGTGTCGTGTTGTCTTCAAGGAGGAGTTGAAACAGGCTTTGGGTGGCCAGGAAGTGCTTCCAAATGACTGGACAACCACAGCAAATGTGATCAGGGACACAGGTAGGAGAGTACTTGGTGTGTCCTCTGGAAGGAAAGTAGATAAGGAGACTTGGTGGTGGAATGAGGAAGTGCAGGAGTGTGTACAAAGGAAGAGGTTAGCCAAGAAGAAGTGGGACATTGAGAGGACCGGAGAGAGTAAACAGGAGTACAGGGAGACACAGCGTAAGGCTTAAAGTAGCAGTGGCTAAGGCCAAACAGAGGGCATATGATGACTTGTATGATAGGTTGGATAGTAAAGAGGGAGAAAATGATCTATACAGGTTGGCACAGCAGAGAAATAGAGATGGAAAGGACGTGCAGCAAGTTAGATTGATAAAGGACAGAGAGGGAACTCTATTGACTGATGACAGAAGTGTGCTGGGAAGATGGAAAGAGTACTTTGAAGAGCTGATGAATGAGGAAAATGAGAGAGAAAAAGAGTAGAAGAGGTAACCATTGAGGGGCAGGATGTAGCAAAGATCAGTAAGGGTGAAGTGAGAAGGGCATTGAAGAGGATGAAGAATGGAAAGGCAGTTGGTCCTGATGATATACCTGTGGAGGTATGGAAGTGTCTAGGAGAGGTAGCAGTAGATTTTCTGACAAGAACATTCAACACGGTACTAGAGAGTGAGCAGATGCCGGAGGAGTGGAGGAGAAGTGTGCTGGTGCCCATTTTTAAGAACAAGGGAGACGTGCAGAGTTGCAGCAACTACAGAGGGATAAAGTTGATGAGCCATACGATGAAGTTATGGGAAAGAATAGTGGAAGCTAGACTAAGGGCAGAGGTCAGCATTTGTGAACAACAGTTTGGTTTCATGCCAAGAAAGAGCACCACAGATGCAATGTTTGCCTTGAGGATGTTAATAGAGAAGTACAGAGAAGGTCAGAGGGAGCTACATTGTGCCTTTGTGGATCTGGAAAAAGCATATGACAGGGTGCCAAGAGAAGAACTGTGGTATTGCATGAGGAAGTCTGGAGTGGCAGAGAAGTATGTTAGAGTGGTGCAGGACATGTATGAGAGATGTAAGACAGTGGTGAGGTGTGCTGTCGGTGTGACCGACGAATTCAAGGTGGAGGTGGGACTGCATCAAGGGTCAGCTCTGAGCCCCTTCTTGCTTGCTATGGTGATGGACAGGCTGACAGACGAGGTGAGACAAGAATCTCCATGGACTATGATGTTTGCAGATGACATTGTGATCTGTAGTGAGAGCAGAGAACAAGTGCAGGAAAATCTAGAGAGGTGGAGGTATGCCCTGGAAAGGAGAGGAATGAAGGTTAGCCTCAGAAAATCAGAATACATGTGTGTGAATGAGAAGGACCTAGGAGGAACGGTGATGTTACAGGGAGCAGAGATAACGAAGGTGGAGGATTTTAAGTACTTAGGCTCAACAATCCAGAGCAATGGAGAGTGTGGAAAAGAGGTGAAGAAGCGTGTGCAGGCAGGCTGGAATGGTTGGAGAAAAGTGTCCGGTGTGATGTGCCATAGGAGAGTGTCAGCAAGAATGAAGGAAAAAGTGTACAAGACGGTGGCGAGGCCAGCGATGTTGTATGGCTTAGAAACAGTGGCGCTGAGGAAAAGGCAGGAGGCAGAGCTGGAGGTAGTGGAGATGAAAATGTTGAGGTTCTCTCTGGGAGTAACGAGGATGGATAGGATCAGAAATGAGTATATCAGAGGGACAGCCCACGTAAGATGTTTTGGAGACAAAGTCAGAGAGGCTAGATTGAGATGGTTTGGACATGTACAGAGGAGGGATAGTGAGTATATTGGCAGTAGGATGCTGAGGTTGGAACTATCAGGCAGAAGGCCTCGAGGAAGACCAAAGAAAATATTTATGGATGTGGTGAAGGAAGACATGAAGGTCGTTGGAGTCAGAAAAGAAGATGCGGAGGACAGGGTGAGGTGGAGGCGGATGATTTGCTGTGGCGACCCCTGAAGGGAGCAGCCGAAAGTAAAAGAAGAAGAAAGACGTTCCTGGACATGTACTTTTGTTTATGTTCCTGTTGATTGGTCAACGTGGCATGAGCTGAAGTTGATATTCGTATTGATTGACTCGATTTTACTTCTGGGAAAATGTTTAAAGGAACAGCTGAAAGGAAAAGAAGAAGACCAGGAGGGAAAAGTAAGGGTGTCTTTAAAAAAAATGCTGTTTTCTGTTTATTTTCAGCTTTCATGTAAGTAATTTAGTTGATATCACAAAATGAATAACACAAATACCAGTAAAACTCTTATTGTTCTGTTATTATTCATGTTTTCCACGTCGATGGTACTAAGCACTTACCATTCCACTTTGCTGGTAACATTTTAATAAGTGCCCACCCACTCCAATTTTTGAAGCGCCCTGGGCGCTTACCAAGTCGAATACGGTATATTAATTATGCTATATGTAAACACTACATGCTAATACACGTATTAATTACACTACACGCTAACACATGTATTAAGTACACTAGACGATACAACACATTAACACACATTAATTACACTACATGCTAACACATTAATTACACTACACACTAACAAATGTATTAATTACATTACATGCTAACACACATTAACACAACACACCAACACACATTAACTACACTACACAGTAACACCGTATTAATTACACTAAACGGAAAACACGTTAACATTACATGCTAATACATGTATTAATAACATGAGAACACACATTAATTACACTACATGCTAACAGACATACTAATTACACCAGACCTAGATCAGGGGTGGGCAACCCACAGCTCCAGAGCCGCATGCTGCTCTTTCACCTCTCTGGTGCGGCTCCATGGCTTTTCAAAATAATGAATGTGTACTTTACGGTGGCCGATGGGTGCACCACAAACATCATATACAAAAACCACTGCAAAAAGAAATTGCTGCTTATTTACTCACATTAGAAGCACTCTGGGCTCCCAGGGGTTGAGAGTTAAACCAGCTTTCACCTGAATGAAAGGAGAATCTGCCTAAGGCAGAGTCCTGCAATGGTTGGGTACCCACAGATACCCAGTGGGTAACCTTGCAAAAATGCTCTTTTCAGGGTTGAAAATTATATTGATGAAAATGAACAGTCATGGGTGTGGGCGGATATTTATGTGGTGTGGGCGGGTGATTTTGTGTGTGTGTTCTTGTGGACATGGCTATCGTTGTGTTAATCAGCTCTATTGAGAGTCTCAGTGTTTTTGATTTGCTGTGTTGGTGAATTTCCAAACCCTTGTGCTCATGGCAAGTAGTGTTCCCACTATCCCAACAGCAGCGCAGCGAGCGAGAGAGATTCTTCTGCCGCCGGGGTTTGTAATCCAGGAACGGAAATCACAGCTGAAGTAAGAGACGGTGGATGAGATTTGTTTTATGCACAGCAATCTCCGAATTAAATAACTCTATTCCTAGTGACGACATAAAAGACTGGGTGTGGTTCAGTCTCCACTCTGAGAATGGGTCGGTCAGTGCAGTATTAAGCATTAATATTATTTAAAAGAATGTTGAACAGGGTCATTCTTAAAATAAGTCTTCATATACTTTTCTGTTTTGCTGTCGTTTTTGTAAATTAAGACTATGATAAAACAACAGTCAGTGAATACTCAAACCGTGGGTGCAAAACCGCGAATAGTCAATGGAATACTGTATGCTCCACAGGATCTTGGAAGGGGCATGGGAGTTTGTCCAATCTGTCCACATGTGTTTTGTGGATTTGGAGAAGGCTTCGACCATGTCCCTCGAACAATCTTGTGGGGCGTGCTCCGGGAGTATGGCGTTCTGGACCCGTTGCTATGGGCCATTCAATTCGATCGATCGCTGTTTTACCGTCTAGTGTATTTAATATGTGTGTTTGCGTGTAGTGTAATTAATATGTGTGTTAGCATGCAGTGTTAATGTGCTTTACCGTCTAGTGCAGGGGTCAGCAACCTTTGCCATTCAAAGAGCCATTTGGACCCGCTTTCCACAGTAAAGAAAACACTTGGAGCCACAAATCCTTTTTTGACATTTAAAATCAAATAACACTGCATATACTGTCCCCCCCCCCCTTTTTCCTTTGCGTTAATATAAAACACAATGTGTTGCATTGATTTGAACGACTGCAGAGACAATTAAATTACAATTCTGCTGACAACAAAAACATTTAGATTAAAAAAAAACCTGATGTTGGATAAAAAGTTACTTTCAATGAAAATATCCAATGTCTATTTGAGTCCTGAGGCAGTGGTGGCCTGGTGGTAAAGGTCACTGATCCAAAGGTTGGGGGTTCAAGCCCCACTCTCCACGGATTGCCACTGTCCCCCCAGTGTAGCTAACTGGATTATCAAAGGCTGGCCATGTCTTTCACTGTCGATGGTGGGAGGTTCATGTAAAAGAACCATTGCTAACTTTCAACAAGATTAACTGCATAGCCGTCATTGTCTTCCTGCAATTCAATGGCCTGGCAAGCTCTGTGTTCTCTGCCCTCGCCCGGAGTTGGCTGGGATGGGCTCCAGCCTCCCCATGACTCTAATTAGGATTAAGCATCAGAAAATGAATAAATATGCTTGAGTCTTTCTTGTATTTTTGTAAAGAAAAATAATATCTATCCCACGAAGCGAGGGACAGGGTGCAGCCAGATGTGTTAACGGGTTGGCTAGCCTACCTCGCCATCACTCCCTTCGTGGGATCTTCTTTTTCTTAATTTGTTATGTTAATGTTGTTTTATCATAGTCTTAATTTACAAAAACGACAGCAAAACAGAAAAGTATATGAAGACTTATTTTAAGAATGACCCTGTTCAACATTCTTTTAAATAATATTAATGCTTAATACTGCACTGACCGACCCATTCTCAGAGTGGAGACTGAACCACACCCAGTCTTTTATGTCGTCACTAGGAATAGAGTTATTTAATTCGGAGATTGCTGTGCATAAAACAAATCTCATCCACCGTCTCTTACTTCAGCTGTGATTTCCGTTCCTGGATTACAAACCCCGGCGGCAGAAGAATCTCTCTCGCTCGCTGCGCTGCTGTTGGGATAGTGGGAACACTACTTGCCATGAGCACAAGGGTTTGGAAATTCACCAACACAGCAAATCAAAAACACTGAGACTCTCAATAGAGCTGATTAACACAACGATAGCCATGTCCACAAGAACACACACACAAAATCACCCCGCCCACACCACATAAATATCCGCCCACACCCATGACTGTTCATTTTCATCAATATAATTTTCAACCCTGAAAAGAGCATTTTTGCAAGGTTACCCACTGGGTATCTGTGGGTACCCAACCATTGCAGGACTCTGCCTTAGGCAGATTCTCCTTTCATTCAGGTGAAAGCTGGTTTAACTCTCAACCCCTGGGAGCCCAGAGTGCTTCTAATGTGAGTAAATAAGCAGCAATTTCTTTTTGCAGTGGTTTTTGTATATGATGTTTGTGGTGCACCCATCGGCCACCGTAAAGTACACATTCATTATTTTGAAAAGCCATGGAGCCGCACCAGAGAGGTGAAAGAGCAGCATGCGGCTCTGGAGCTGTGGGTTGCCCACCCCTGATCTAGGTCTGGTGTAATTAGTATGTCTGTTAGCATGTAGTGTAATTAATGTGTGTTCTCATGTTATTAATACATGTATTAGCATGTAATGTTACCGTGCTTTCCGTTTAGTGTAATTAATACGGTGTTACTGTGTAGTGTAGTTAATGTGTGTTGGTGTGTTGTGTTAATGTGTGTTAGCATGTAATGTAATTAATACATTTGTTAGTGTGTAGTGTAATTAATGTGTTAGCATGTAGTGTAATTAATGTGTGTTAATGTGTTGTATCGTCTAGTGTACTTAATACATGTGTTAGCGTGTAGTGTAATTAATACGTGTATTAGCATGTAGTGTTTACATATAGCATAATTAATATACCGTATTCGACTTGGTAGTTTCAGGGCGCCTAAAATTGGAGTGGGTGGGCACTTATTAAAATGTTACCAGCAAAGTGGAATGGTAAGTGCTTAGTACCATCGACGTGGAAAACATGAATAATAACAGAACAATAAGAGTTTTACTGGTATTTGTGTTATTCATTTTGTGATATCAACTAAATTACTTACATGAAAGCTGAAAATAAACAGAAAACAGCATTTTTTTTAAAGACACCCTTACTTTTCCCTCCTGGTCTTCTTCTTTTCCTTTCAGCTGTTCCTTTAAACATTTTCCCAGAAGTAAAATCGAGTCAATCAATACGAATATCAACTTCAGCTCATGCCACGTTGACCAATCAACAGGAACATAAACAAAAGTACATGTCCAGGAACGTCTTTCTTCTTCTTTTACTTTCGGCTGCTCCTTCAGGGGTCGCCACAGCAAATCATCCGCCTCCACCTCACCCTGTCCTCCGCATCTTCTTTTCTGACTCCAACGACCTTCATGTCTTCCTTCACCACATCCATAAATATTTTCTTTGGTCTTCCTCGAGGCCTTCTGCCTGATAGTTCCAACCTCAGCATCCTACTGCCAATATACTCACTATCCCTCCTCTGTACATGTCCAAACCATCTCAATCTAGCCTCTCTGACTTTGTCTCCAAAACATCTTACGTGGGCTGTCCCTCTGATATACTCATTTCTGATCCTATCCATCCTCGTTACTCCCAGAGAGAACCTCAACATTTTCATCTCCACTACCTCCAGCTCTGCCTCCTGCCTTTTCCTCAGCGCCACTGTTTCTAAGCCATACAACATCGCTGGCCTCGCCACCGTCTTGTACACTTTTTCCTTCATTCTTGCTGACACTCTCCTATGGCACATCACACCGGACACTTTTCTCCAACCATTCCAGCCTGCCTGCACACGCTTCTTCACCTCTTTTCCACACTCTCCATTGCTCTGGATTGTTGAGCCTAAGTACTTAAAATCCTCCACCTTCGTTATCTCTGCTCCCTGTAACATCACCGTTCCTCCTAGGTCCTTCTCATTCACACACATGTATTCTGATTTTCTGAGGCTAACCTTCATTCCTCTCCTTTCCAGGGCATACCTCCACCTCTCTAGATTTTCCTGCACTTGTTCTCTGCTCTCACTACAGATCACAATGTCATCTGCAAACATCATAGTCCATGGAGATTCTTGTCTCACCTCGTCTGTCAGCCTGTCCATCACCATAGCAAGCAAGAAGGGGCTCAGAGCTGACCCTTGATGCAGTCCCACCTCCACCTTGAATTGGCCGGTCACACCGACAGCACACCTCACCACTGTCTTACATCTCTCATACATGTCCTGCACCACTCTAACATACTTCTCTGCCACTCCAGACTTCCTCATGCAATACCACAGTTCTTCTCTTGGCACCCTGTCATATGCTTTTTCCAGATCCACAAAGGCACAATGTAGCTCCCTCTGACCTTCTCTGTACTTCTCTATTAACATCCTCAAGGCAAACATTGCATCTGTGGTGCTCTTTCTTGGCATGAAACCAAACTGTTGTTCACAAATGCTGACCTCTGCCCTTAGTCTAGCTTCCACTATTCTTTCCCATAACTTCATCGTATGGCTCATCAACTTTATCCCTCTGTAGTTGCTGCAACTCTGTACATCTCCCTTGTTCTTAAAAATGGGCACCAGCACACTTCTCCTCCACTCCTCCGGCATCTGCTCACTCTCTAGTACCTTGTTGAATGTTCTTGTCAGAAAATCTACTGCTACCTCTCCTAGACACTTCCATACCTCCACAGGTATATCATCAGGACCAACTGCCTTTCCATTCTTCATCCTCTTCAATGACCTTCTCACTTCACCCTTACTGATCTTTGCTACATCCTGCTCCTCAATGGTATCCTGCTCCTCAATGGTCACCTCTTCTACTCTTTTCTCTCTCATTTTCCTCATTCATCAGCTCTTCAAAGTACTCTTTCCATCTTTCCAGCACACTTCTGTCATCAGTCAATACATTTCCCACTCTGTCCTTTATCATTCTAACTTGCTGCACGTCCTTCCCATCTCTATCCTACTCTGTGCCAACCTGTATAGATCATTTTCTCCCTCTTTACTATCCAACCTATCATACAAGTCATCATATGCCCTCTGTTTGGCCTTAGCCACTGCTACTTTCGCCTTACGCTGTGTCTCCCTGTACTCCTGTTTACTCTCTTCGGTCCTCTCAATGTCCCACTTCTTCTTGGCTAACCTCTTCCTTTGTACACACTCCTGCACTTCCTCATTCCACCACCAAGTCTCCTTATCTACTTTCCTTCCAGAGGACACACCAAGTACTCTCCTACCTGTGTCCCTGATCACATTTGCTGTGGTTGTCCAGTCATTTGGAAGCACTTCCTGGCCACCCAAAGCCTGTTTCAACTCCTCCTTGAAGACAACACGACACTCTTCCTTTTCAGCTTCCACCACTTTGTCTTCTGCTCTGCCTTTGCCTTTTCACCTTTCTCACCATCAGAGTCATCCTGCACACCACCATCGTATGCTGTTTGGCAACGCCCTCACCCACTATGACTTTGCAGTCACTGACTTCCTTCAAATTAGATCGCCTACACAAGATGTAGTCTACCTGTGTGCGCCTAGCTCCGCTTTCATAAGTCACCCTATGCTCCTTGTTTCTTCTCAAAGAAAGTATTCACCACAGCCATTTCCATCCTTTTGCAAAATCTATCAACATCTGTCCTTCATGCTCCTGTCCTGGATACCAAACCTGCCCATCACTTCCTCGTCCCCTCTGTTGCCTGCCCCAACATGTCCATTGAAGTCTGCACCAATGACCACTCTTTCACCTCTGGGGGTACTCTGCATCACTTCATCTAAGTCACTCCAGAATCTCTCCTTCTCTTTTAGCTCACATCCTGCCTGTGGGGCATAAGCACTAACAACATTGAGCATTACACCTTCAACTTGAGACTCATCACTCTGTCTGACACTCTTTTCACTTTTAGAACATTCCTGACAAACTCCGCCTTCAAGATGACTCCTACTCCATTTCTCTTCCCATCCACACAGTGATAAAATAGCTTAAACCCTGCTCCTAAGCTTTTACCTTTGCTACCTTTCCACCTGGTCTCCTGAACACACAGTATGTCCACCTTCCTCCTCTGCATCATGTCAGCCAGCTCTCTACCTTTTCTTTGCATAGTTCCAACATTCAAAGTCCCCACTCTCAGTCCTAGACTCATGCCTTTCCTCTTCTCTCTCTGCCTACGGACACACCGTCCACCTCTCCTTCTTCGACGTCTTCGACCAACAGTAGTCCAATTTCCATCAGCACCCTGTTGATTGACAGCACTGATGGCGGTCGTTGTTAACCCGGGCCTCGACCGATCCGGTATGGGGGTAATACTTCTGATTTGCATCATAAATGTTTGGCATTGGTTTCACGTCGGATGCCCCTCCTGACACAACCCTCTGCATTTCTCTGGGCTTTGGACCGGCATGAGGGGGAGAGACACTGGTTAGTGCCCCCCCCACCTCATGGCTGCATTATGTCCAGGAACGTCTTTAAATTTATATAATACTCGTCATCATTTTCTGATAGGTATATATCTTGCTCATTGCTCCATTCATTCAGAGCGTCCGATAGTTTTGCTATACATGGGTGGTTATTAAACGCAAGATGAAAAACACTGGGGGGCGGGCTTATTTTAGCAGGGCGCTTATTATGTCGAATATGGTATGTGTAAACATGTAGTGTAACACTACGTACTAACACACGTATTAATTAAACTACACGCTAACACACATATTAATATGTGTTAGCGTGTAATGTAATTAATGCGTTTTAACGGGTAGTGTAATTAATACGAGTGTTAGCGTGTAGTGTATTAATGCATGTATTACCATGCAGTGTGATCGTGTACTGTAATTAGGACATGTGTTAGCATGTAGTGTTATTAATATGCATGTTATAGTGTAATGTTGTTCATGAGTTGTTTGTTTTATTTCAATGTATAATTTTCCAGTTGTATCCAGAGCTGAACCTCACAGAGGAGGAACAGAAGCTCCTTAATCAGGAGGGTGTGTCTCTGCCCAGCAATCTACCCCTTACCAAGGTACAGCACTACAATTACATCCGTGTTGCCCTGGTACCAGGCTGAATGAGTCACAGCCTGTCTCAAATCGCATATGACTGTATCCAAGAGTGCACCCCAGGTTCAACACACCACAGCACTTCCTTTATAACTTCAGTGCACTGATGCGGTTGTGTTATTATAACATACTGGGATTACAACCCTGGGCTGATTAAGGACTGGGCCATAGGGTGTGGCTCACAAATAGGTTTAAGATGTGATGGGGAGGATTTGCGACACAGCCACACACAGCCTCCCATCTTTCATCTGTGTGTGTGTGTGTGTGTGTGTGTGTGTGTGTGTGTGTGTGTGTGTGTATGTGTGTGTGTGTATGTGTGTGTGTATGTGTGTGTGTATGTGTGTGTGTGTATGTGTGTGTGTGTATGTGTGTGTGTGTATGTGTATGTGTGTGTGTGTATGTGTATGTGTGTATGTGTATGTGTGTATGTGTGTGTGTATGTGTATGTGTGTATGTGTGTGTGTATGTGTGTGTGTGTGTATGTGTGTGTATGTGTGTGTATGTGTGTGTGTGTGTGTGTGTGTGTGTGTGTGTGTAGGTGGAGGAGAGGATACTGAAAAAAGTGCGCCGCAAAATCCGTAATAAACAGTCAGCGCAGGACAGCAGACGCCGCAAGAAGGAGTACATCGATGGTCTGGAGAGCCGGTACATTTTATTTTAATATAAATATACAAATAAACCATCAAATATAAATGTACTAACGTGTGTGTGTGTGTGTGTGTGTGTGTGTGTGTGTGTGTGTTTGTGTGTGTTTGTGTGTGTGCATGTGTGTGTCAGGGCTGCGGCGTGCTCGGTACAAAATAAGGAACTCCAGAGAACAGTGGAGCAGCTGGAAAAACACAACATGTGGGTCATAGACACAGACACTCACAGACTCCATAACAGAGAGCTCTGGTTAGCTCCTGCTCAGTGCCCTGATATGGCAGACCCGGAAGCTTTAGCTTGTTAGCTATCTGTAATGCTAATGCAGTCAGGTAACGCTAATTATTTTCTCAGTTGCACAATGAGCTAACTGGCCATATCTGTAATCATGCTGATGAGTGCAGCATATAAAAAACTATATCTAGTGCATTTCAGTGTTTGGAAGCAAGCAATCAACTACAAGAAACAAGGCACTGTCAAAAAATCTCAGAGATAAAGTTGTGGACAGGCACAAACCAGGAGATTGATAGAAAGAGGTCACTAACATTCATACTTAAGAAAATAAAAATATTTGGGACTACTTTGAGCAATCCCGGCCAAGTTGCGCCTCAGATTCACCAAAACGCACCTCGAAGATGCTGATGCTGAATGGAAGGTGTTACCATCAGATAGAAATCAAACTATTTGGTCTCAACTCCAGAAAGTATATATGGGGAAGCCCATTCTAGCTTAAAACCCAACCCTACGGTGAAGCAGGGAGGGGTAACATCCTACTGTCGAGGCGTTTCTCTGCACTGGGGCACACAGCAGGATGAAATCCTTCAGGAGAATCAGCTGCTAAAGTTCTCTATGGGAAGGCTGTTCATCTTCCAACATGACAATGAGCTGAAGTTGCCTCCACAGCATCTAAAGGGGAAACAAGTGAATGTTCTTGCATGGGCTGGACAGAGTCCAGAATTAAACTCGGATGAAAATCAGTGGAATAATTTGAAATTTTCAATCAACCCACATCACCATCTTGTCTGAACATGATCAGTTCTCTAAAGAGGAGTTGGAACTTTTCTGACTGATTTTGACAAGGATCAAATTGGAATGGTAAACGAGTGGATTTATTAATTTCTAAAACAGCAGGGGTTGTGGGGTGTCCTGTTATACAGGTGGAAGTATCTCCCAAAGGTGGAGAAAGGAGAAGCAGTGAAGTGGAAGAGGATCTAAGGGCACGAGACCTATTGGTGTATATGTATGATATAAAAGTGAGTACATCTGGACTGATCCCACAGAAGAACTACTGTAGCACAAACTGCTGGAACCTGTCGCTGCTGGATCTGGCATTACTCAGTGTACAACATGGAAAAAAAAACTGCCTGACCTTCTTAACATATTTTAATTTTTAAATACCAGGCATCCGAGTGACACCTTCTTTGGTGTATTTTCAGGGTAGGAAAGAAACCCAAAAGGTAGGAAGGAGTTTTTGCCTGGAATGTAGCACCAGGTATCCCAAGTAGGTGTGAACATCATATTGTTGTTTATCCTGGCCTGGTCCTGGTGGAAGACTCAACAGAGGTGCCATCAACTCACAGGATATGTGATGGGGACACAAGATACATAAATCACAAGATTCATAAACAAGATATAATCAGAATTAAACAACTCAGATAATGCTAATATTATGTCTGATCTCTCTCTCTTTGTGTGTGTGTGTGTGTGGGGGGGGGGTTCAGTTCTCTGTTGGCACAGTTAAGAAGGTTACAGTCTTTGGTGAAGCAGACGGCAAGTAAAGCAGCTCAGACCAGCACCTGCATCATGGTCAGTACATTTCATTAGTATTTTATTCAAAAGGCTAATCGCTAATCACACGACCTACAATAGCTACAACATTAATAACAGCGGTTATTACATTTTGTGTTATACATAAATATAAAACTTTTTTTCAGATTCTGCTCTTCTCGCTTACGCTGATTATTTTCCCAAGTTTTCGTCCCTTTAGTCTGCGCACTAAAGTCTCAGATGACACGTACATACCCACTGGAGGTACGGCTTCTCATTAGCGTTGTACGATTTTTCCATACCGATTATAATCTGAGAACAGTCACATGACTGCTTTCTGATTGGTGCAGTAAACTCAATTCCTGATATTCAGAACATTTTTTTTTTTTTCTTTCTGCAGTAATTTCAAGGAATATCCTAAACGATGAAGCATCTCCACCGCTCCCATCGGAGAACATGGCAGACGATAAACTCCTCCTTACTGCGTTTGAGCCAGCGGTGGCGGCGGGAGCGGAGAACGTACAGCTGATGGAGCATAATGTTAGGGATGACTCACAGGAAGTGCTCTTGCAGGATTATGCTCTGAAAGTAAACAATTCTGCAACAGACAGAAATGAGGCAGAGGGTGACGGCCTGTCATCTCCTCCAGCGGGGGGCGCTGTGGTGGACGTGGAGGCAGCTAAACCAGCTCATGCTGATGAAATGTAGCAACACAAAGTGCTAACGCTAGTGGCTGCGTTCTAATCTACCACACTTTATACAAGTACTGTACTCAAGTTGTACACTGCGTCTAGTCCTATTACATCCCAAATTAAGCACTCCAGTTGCACCAGGGCACCAACATGGGCTACGGTTTCTTTCGAAGTGCATGAGAGTAATGATGTAGTGTGTAGCAGCTCAAAGGACTATTAGGACACCATTGTCAATGTGAGTGGGGCGGGTTTTTTTACTCCATTCTTTCGGCGCTGTAGTGCATATGCTGGGGATTTGGGACGATGGGGATACACCCCCAAATGTGGGCTGTGTCCCAAATCAACAGTTTGGTATAGAGGTGAATTTCTGCTGTTTAAGCTTTTCTGTTTTGTGCCTTTAATTTTGAAATAAACATCATCGTAATATCAAACCGCTGTATAAGTTAGTGAGTTTGTGTGTGTTTGTGTGTGGGTGAAAGTATGACAGAGATTGTGTGTGAATGAGGGATATTGTGTGAGTGTGTATAAAACAATTTGTGAGCAAAACTGAGTGTGAAAGATTGACAATGTGAGTGAGAGACTGTAAGAGAGAGAGTGTGTTTGTGTGTGTGTGTGGGAGAGATAGAGAGAGAGAGAGTGATAGAAAGTGTCTGACAGAGTGTGAGTGAGAGGGTGTGTGGGACAAAGATAATGAAAGAGTGCGTGCTTGTGTGTGAGAGAGAGGGAGTGTGTGTGTGTGTGAGAGTGATAGAAAGTGTCTGACTGAGTGAGAAGGTGTGTGGGACAAAGAAAATGAAAGAGTGTGTGTGTGTGTGAGTGAGTGAGAGGGTGTGTGTGACAAAGAGGCTGAGTGAGTGTGAGAGAGGGAGTAAGTGTGTGTGTGTGTGTGTGTGTGTGTGTGTGTGAGAGAGAGAAAGGGGGTGAGAGAGGGAGTGAGTGTGTGTTTGAGATATTGTGTATGAGAGAGTAGGTGTGTAAGAGACAGTTTGAGACAGAGAGAGAGAGAGTGTGTGTGTGTGTGTGTGTGTGTGTGTGTGTGTGTGTGTGAGAAACTGTGGGGGGTGAGCGAGAGAGTGTGAGCGAGACTGTATGGGGGAGAGTGTGTGTAAGAGACAGTTTGTTTGAAAGAGGCAGAGAGATAGCGAGTGTGTGTGTGTGTGTGTGTGTGTGTGTGTGTGTGTGTGTGTGAGAGAGAGAGAGAGAGAAATTTTTAATTTTTAAAAAAGTACTTTATTTTAACACAAAAAGAAACACTACTTAGTAAAGCATGAACAGAGAAAAATAAACAAATAGATAGATAGAAAAAGTTAAAAAGTAAATAAATAACTAAACAACAAGAAAAAAACCCAACAAATTTCACCCCCTCGATCTCAACAGAAAAAGTATTTCCAGAATCTAAGTCAGTTCCTTCAACCCAATATTGTTGAAAACAGCACCTTCTCCTCCTTCACAGAACATAAACCATAATTTACACACCGCACTCTCTCAAACGATCTGAGGCTTTCATGAAACTATAATCATTATAATATCATTATAATAAACAATAATCATTATAATATCATTAATGTTGACACTGACAGGAAAAGGTAGCGAGCTGACTGACATGATGCAGTGGAGGAAGGTGGACATACTGTGTGTTCAGGAGACCAGGTGGAAAGGTGGCAAGGCTAGAAGCTTAGGAGCAGGGTTTAAACTGTTTTTTCATGGTGTGGATGAGAAGACAAATGGAGTAGGAGTCATCTTGAAAGAGGGGTTTGACAGGAATGTTCTAGAAGTGAAAAGAGTGTCAGACAGAGTGATGAGTCTCAGGTTCGAAATTGAAGGCGTGATGTTCAATGTTGTTAGTGCTTATGCCCCAAAGGCAGGATGTGAGCTAGAAGAGAAGGAGAGATTCTGGAGTGAGTTAGATGAAGTGATGCAGAGTACCCCCAGAGGTGAAAGAGTGGTCATTGGTGCAGACTTCAATGGACATGTTGGTGCAGGCAACAGAGGGGACGAGGAAGTGATGGGCAGGTTTGGTATCCAGGACAGGAACACAGAAGGATAGATGTTGATAGATTTTGCAAAAAGGATGGAAATGGCTGTGGTGAATACTTTCTTCCAGAAGAGACAGGAGCATAGGGTGACTTATAAAAGCGGAGGTAGGAGCACACAGGTAGACTACATCTTGTGCAGGCGATGTAATTTGAAGGAAGTCAGTGACTGCAAAGTAGTAGCGGGTGAGAGTGTTGCCAAACAGCATAGAATGGTGGTGTGCAGGATGATGCTGATGGTGAGGAAGGTGAAGAAGGCAAAGGCAGAGCAGAAGACAAAGTGGTGGAAGCTGAAAAAGGAAGAGTGTCGTGTTGTCTTCAAGGAGGAGTTGAAACAGGTTTTGGGTGGTCAGGAAGTGCTTCCAGATGACTGGACAACTACAGCTAAAGTGATCAGGGAGACAGGTAGGAGAGTAATTGGTGTGTCCTCTGGAAGGACAGTAGATAAGGAGACTTGGTGGTGGGATAAGGAAGTGCAGGAGTGTGTACAAAAGAAGAGGTTAGCTAAAAAGAAATGGGACATAGAGAGGACTGAAGAGAGTACAGGAGTACAGGGAGACACAGGGTAAGGTGAAAGTAGCAGTGTCAAAGGCCAAACAGAGGGCGTCATCTCATCATCTCATCTTCTTCCGCTTAGTCCGGGGTCGGGTCGCGGGGGCAGCAACCTTAGCAAAGAGGTCCAGACATCCCTCTCCCGAGCCACTTCCTCCAACTCTCCCGGGGGGACACCGAGGCGGTCCCAGACAAGCCGAGAGACATAGTCCCTCCAGCGTGTTCTAGGTCGACCCCGGGGTCTCTTCCCGGTTGGACATGCCCGAAACACCACACCAGGGAGGCGTCCAGGGGGCATTCTAACCAGATGCCCGAGCCACCTCAACTGGCCCCTCTCAATGCGGAGGAGCAGCGGATCTACTCCGAGCTCTCCCCGGATGGCGGAGCTTCTCACCCTATCTCTAAGGGAGAACCCGCCACCCGGCGAAGGAAGCTCATTTCAGCCGCTTGTATCCGTGATCTTGTTCTTTCGGTCATTACCCAAAGCTCGTGACCATAGGTGAGGGTTGGAACGTAGATCGACTGGTAAATTGAGAGCTTCGCCTTGCGGCTCAGCTCCTTTTTCACCACGACGGACCGGTACAGGCACCGCTTAACAGCAGAGGCTGCAGCGATCCGTCTGTCGATCTCTCGCTCCATCCTTCCCTCACTCGTAAACAAGACCCCAAGATACTTAAACTCCTCCACTTGGGGCAGGACCTCATCCCCGACCCAGAGGGTGCATTCCACCATTGTCCGACTGAGAACCATGGCCTCGGACTTGGAGGTACTGATCTTCATCCCGGCTGCTTCGCACTCAGCTGCGAATCGCTCCAATGAGAGCTGGAGGGCCCGACTTGATGAAGCCAAAAGGACAACATCATCCGCAAAAAGCAGAGATGATATCCGATGGCCACCGAACCAGAACCCCTCATCGCCTCGACTGCGCCTAGAAATTCTGTCCATAAAAATTATGAACAGAATCGGTGACAAAGGACAGCCTTGGCGGACTCCAACTCCCACCGGAAACGAATCCGAGCTGCTGTTACCAATACGGACCAAACTCTGGCTCCGGTGATACAGCGACCGAATAGCTCGTAGCAACGGATCCGGAACGCCGTACTCTCGGAGCACGCCCGAGAACAGAGAACAGAGGGCGTATGATGACTTATATGCTAGGTTGGACAGAAGGAGGGAGAAAATTATTTATACAGGTTGGCACAGCAAAGAAATAGAGATGGAAAGGACGTGCAGCAAGTTAGAGTGATAAAGGACAGGGTTTGAAATGTACTGACTGATGACAGAAGTGTGCTGGGAAGATGGAAAGAGTACTTTGAAGAGCTGATGAATGAGGAAAATGACAAAGAAAAAAGAGTAGAAGAGGTGACGCTTGAGGACCAGGAAGTAGCAAAGATTAGTAAGGGTGAAGTGAGAAGGGCATTGAAGAGGATGAAGAATGGAAAGGCAGTTGGTCCTGATGACATACCAGTGGAGGTATGGAAGTGTCTAGGAAAGGTAGCAGTAGATTTTCTGACAAGAATATTCAACAAGGTCTTAGAGATTGAGAGTATGCCGGAGGAATGGAGGAGAAGTGTGCCTGTGTCCATTTTTAAGAACAAGGAAGATGTGCAGAGTTGTGACAACTACAGAGGGATAAAGTTGATGAGCAATACGATGAAGTTGTGGGAAAGAATAGTGGAAGCTAGACTAAGGGCAAAGGTCAGCATTTGTGAACAACAGTTTGGATCCATGCCAAGAAAGAGCACCACAGATGCTTTGAGGATGTTTGCTTTGAGGCTGTTAATATAGAAGTACAGAGAAGGTCAGAAGAAGCTGCATTGTGCCTGTGTGGATCTGGAGAAAGCATATGACAGGGTGCCAAGAGAGGAACTGTGGTATTGCATGAGGAAGTCTGGAGAGGTAGAGAAGTATGTTAGAGTGGTGCAGGACATGTATGAGAGATGTAAGACAGTGGTGAGGTGTGCTGTCGGTGTGACAGAAGAGTTCAAGGTGGAGGTGGGACTGCATCAAGGATTAGCTGTGAGCTTCTTCTTGTTTGTGATGGTGATGGACAGGCTGACAGACGAGATTAGACAAGAATCTCCATGGACTATGATGTTGCAGATGACATTGTGATCTGTAGTGAGAGCAGACAACAAGTGCAGTAAAATCTAGAGAGGTGGAGGTATGCCCTGGAAAGGAGAGGAATGAAGGTTAGTCTCGGTAAGACAGAATACATGTGTGTGAACGACAAGGACAAAAGCGGAATGGAGAGGTTACAGGGAGCAGAGATAAAGAAGGTGGTGATTTTAAGTACAGTGATACCTCTGCTCACGAACATAATTGGTTCCCAGAAAGTGTGTGTGTGAGGCGAAAAGTTCGTCTTCCGAACATTTATTTCCCATAAGAAACCATTAAAATGAGAATAATCCGTTCCCAGGTCCCCATAAAACATAATTTTCTACTAAATAAGCCTTAAAACTACACAAAAATATACCTTATTTTATGTATAATAAATGTGCTATTGTATTGTAATTAAAGAAATAAACTGTACTGTATAATAAAGTCGTTTTATTCACCTTTGTGATGGTAGTTGATGGCTTGATGGAATGGAGTGGGAGGAGGAGGGAGGGAGGGACTTACTGTTTGGAAGGAGAGTTTGGAAACGCCTACTGTTTGGAAACACCCTTAGCCACACACGCACCCTTAATAGCTTCCTTGTTCTTAAGGATGGTGGTAGACTTAGCGTACTGGTACTGGGACGCTGAGTCACACAAACGCACACCTCGTTCGTGTTTTTCAATGATCTCCGCCTGTGGTGGGGTCTTTTCGGTCCCATAATAGCAAAAGTACACTCAATATGGTCCAAAATGTCTAGCAAACACAAACCACTTCCGCATTCAAAGAAAGGGGTGTGATTTAACTGTGACGCCGTGAGCGTGCGTCAGCTTCTCGTGGCCGCCACCGTGGCGCTGTTCGACCGCGTGGTTTGATTCGTCCGCCGAAAACTAGTTCGTCAGCAGAGACAATATGCTCGCAAATTTAATGTTCTTGAGGCGAAAAGTTCGTGAGCTTAAGCGTTCGTCAGCGGAGGTTTTACTGTACTTCGGCTCAACAATCCAGAGCAATGGAGAAGCATGTTCAGGCATGTTGGAATGGTTGGAGAATGGATCCAGTGTGATAGGAGGGTATCGGCAAGAATGAAAGGAAAGGTGTACAAGACGGTGTTGAGGCCAGCGATGTTGTATGGTTTACAAACATTGGCACTGAGGAAAAGACAGGAGGCAGAGCTGGAGGTAGCAGAGATGATCCTGTCTCGCTCCGTTTATATTGAGGATGGAAATTTTAAAAGTCTCCACGTTGAAAATAAAAGAGGGGAGAGACTGAACCATGGGAGGTAAAAGCAGATTGAGTTAAATGCAGATGAAAGAAAAACATTGGTCCTCCTCAGAGAGTTGTTTTTTTAAACTTTGAAACCAGTTTCCTCAATCGATAAATCTCCTGTTCGATGAAACCTGGCTGTATGGGCTCGCCTCGCTTTCTTAAATGAAGACGAACAGAGTCGATAAATAGTCTGAGGTCAGGAAAAAAAGTTTTCGGCTTTAATTCTAACCCCTTTATTATCATGTAGGAACTTCTGGATTTTTTCCACGGTGTATGCCGTGTCTGTGTCCATTTTCTCTGTGTTCTCGTCCTCGCTCTCAGACAAGCCCTGGGACAGACAGGTTTCCCCCTTTGAGGCTTTTTTATGTTGGTTGAAATGCTGTTCTCTGAGCTTGCAATTTTTCTTTTAACTACTGTTTTTAACTCATTAACTATTAATTCTTCATCCTCCACACCTAATTCCTCCAAAACTGACTCTGCCACCCTAGCTGCTATCTGCCCCATGTTTCCTTCTGTATCCCTAACTCCATCTGATCATCACCATGTGAATCTTCTACAAACCCTTTACCCTCCACCTGTGTGTCTGTGCTATTCACCTGTGCATCCACTCTGGTGTCTGTGCTGTCCTGCACACCGTCTGTCTGTTTCTCCGGGCTGTGAGAAACTATTGGCCTAGTCTCTGAGATGGTTGTCGTTGTCTCGGGCAATTTAGAAGGACTCTTCAACGATTTTGGTTTGGGTTTCCGCAGCGCCGCCGCCGTTGGCTCGGCCTTTGCCGTGGGCTTGGGCGCGGCCAACACAGGCTCGGCTGCCGCCGCCGCGGCCAGTCCCACTCCCTGCTCCACCGGAGCACGGGAGGTGGCAGCCGGCCGCTTTGCTTCATCCCCCTCCGGGCACGAGCAGATGAGATGTCCCTCCATGCCGCACCTGAAACATTTCACGTTCCCCGACGTGACATGTATGGTGTAGTCAAAGTTATCAACTTTAAATTTCAATGCCAAATTCAGGTCTTCAGGGATTTTAAGAATCATCATCGTCCGTTGTCTGAAGGAAACGATATGCTTCAGGTGCGGGGACTTACAATTTAGAGATATCATTCGAATTGGTGACAAAATCTGGCCGTAGCGGGACAACTTCCTCTCCAGAACCTCTTTGCATACAAACGGCGGCACGTTCAAAATAGTAACACGTTTCGCGGGATTAACCAACAAGAGAATGGGAGTGAAACTTCCCTGAAGCACAACCACGCTCTCTACAACTTTGTTCACTTTCTCTACAGTATCCAAGAACATCACCACTGCATTGTTCATCCTGGACGCAGATATCACGCTTTCGAACCCAACTAATTCCCCGATAGCCAGAACACAGTCCTCCACCACGCAACTGACTGTCGGGACCATTTTAATGGCGTGTCGGCGAGTCAGGTTCTCCAGCCCGCAGCCAGCTGACATTTCCCAGTGTGCTGAGCACAAGTGCTCAACTCCACCTCTGTCGCCAGCACACCCACCACAGGAAACTTATGAAGAAAAATTAACAAAACTGAGAAAGAAAATAAAAGAGAAAATAGAAAAATGTGAAATGAAAAGAGCAAAAGCAGTCTCTGCAAACAGGCACGCATGCAGCACACTCACACACACTCCCAGCATGCTCCGAGAGAGAGAGAGAGAGAGAGAGAGAGAGAGAGAGATTGTGTGTGTAAGACAGTGTGTGTGTGTGTGTGTGTGTGTGTGTGTGTGTGTGTGTGAGAAAGAGAAAGACTATGTGGGTTTGAGAGAAAGATTGTGTTCGAGAGAGAGGGTGTGTTTGGGAGTGTGTTTGTTTGAGAGAGATTGTGTGTGTGTGTGTGTGTGTGTGTGTGTGTGTGTGTGTGTGTGTGTGTTTGAGAAAGAGAGATTGTGTGAGAGAGAAGGTGTGTGTGTGTGTGGGGGGGGTGAGTAACTGAGAAAGCTAGAGAGACAAAGAGAGAAAGAGAGAGCACGAGAGAGTGAGTGAGTGTATGTGTGTGTGTATGTGTGTAAGACAGAGTGTGTGTGCAATGCAGCTGTGAGGGGGGGCACAAGCCATGGTCATCGTCACGCTGGTCCCAGCCCGGATAATCCTGGATGGGTTGCGACAGGAAGGGCATCCGGCATAAAACTTCTGCCAAAATTGTTATGCAAGTGATCAAAACAAATTCCATACCGGATCGGTCGAGGTCCGGGTTAACAACGACCGCCATCATTAATGAAAAGGGGACTGGTGGAAATTAGACTACTGTTGGTCGAAGAAGGAGAGGTGGGAGGTTTGTCCGTAGGCGGAAAGAGAAGAGAAAAAGCATGAGTCTTGGACTGAAAGTAGGGACGTTGAATGTTGGAACTATGACAGGAAAAGGTAGACAGCTGGCTGACATGATGCAGAGGAAGAAGGTGGACATACTGTGTGTTCAGGAGACCAGGTGGAAAGGTAGCAAGGTTAGAAGCTTAGGAGCATGGTTTAAGCTGTTATATCATGGTGTGGATGGGAATAGATTTGGAGTAGGAGTCATCTTGAAGGACAGGTTTGTCAGGAATGTTAAGATGTCAAGATGGAAATTGAAGGCGTGATGTTCAATGTTGTTAGTGCTTATGCCCCATAGGCAGGATGTGAGCTAGAAGAGAAGGAGAGATTCTGGAGTGAGTTAGATGAAGTGATGCAGAGTACCCCCAGAGGTGAAAGAGTGGTCATTGGTGCAGACGTCAATGGACATGTTGGTGCAGGCAACAGAGGGGATGAGGAAGTGATGGGCAGGTTTGGTATCCAGGACAGGAACACAGAAGGACAGATGTTGATAGATTTTGCAAAAAGGATGGAAATGGTTATGGTGAATAGATGAATGGTGAGGTTACTAAATAAGAGGAATGGTGAGGTTACAGGTAGCAGAGATAAAGAAGGTGGTGATTTTAAGTACTTAGGCTCAACAATTCAGAGCAATAGAGAGTGTGGAAAAGAGGTGAAGAAGCGTGTGCAGGCAGGTTGGAATGGTTGGAGAAAAGTCTCTGGTGTGATGTGTGATAGGGTTAGGTATCAGCATCATATAAGCATCATATAAGAATGAAAGGAAAGGTGCACAAGATGGTGATGAGGCCAGCGATGTTGTATGGTTTAGAAACAGTGGCACTGGGGAAAAGACAGGAGGCAGAACTGGAGGTAGCAGAGATGAAAATGTTGAGGTTCTCTTTGTGAGTAATGAAGATGGATAGGCTCAGGAATGAGTACATCAGAGGGACAGCTCATGTAAGATGTCTTGGAGACAAAGTCAGGGAGGCTAGATTGAGATGGTTTAGACATGTACAGAGGAGGAATAGTGAATATATTTGTAGTAGGATGTTGAGGTTGGAACTACCAGGCAGAAGGCCAAGAGGAAGACTAAAGAGAAGATTTATGGATGCGGTGAAAGAGGACATGAAAGTAGTTGGAGTAAGAGTAGAACAGGGGTCGGAAACCTATAGCTCGCGAGCCAGATGTGGCTCTTTGATGACTGTATCTGGTTCTCAGATAAATCAGGTGGCCTTTCTTCACAGAATAACAAATACATAATTTCACTGTCATTTAAATAAAAATACAAATAAAAGCCATCAAATAAAACAAAAACAGATGAATAAATGTCGCGCATTTAAATCTATACATCTATTTTCAATGCCATGTCACTGTGGCGTGCAGCGGCGAGCCAATCCTTTCTGTATGCCAGTATGCGAGCGGGTCCAATACCTTGAAAGTATAAGTTTACTGGATTCTAACAACAGCCACAGACTGCGTGTGTTATTTTTGACTAAAGAGGTAAATTTCCCTCGTTTTTGATCAGCTCATTTGCACGAAGCCAAGCACAGCTGGCAAGCAAACACAAATGGACAGACATGGAAAAACTTCAACCGACAGACAAGCTGATTGCCAAAACTTGAAACGTGCTTCCTGTCACATGCCAAACACTGTAGCAAGTCCTGTCCTATGGACCATGTTTCACTCCACATGCGCATGCGAGCAGTCCTTCTCCACCTGAAAAGCATCAAGACCAACCTGTGGCCACGTGTAATAGATGGAAGCCTAAACGCCTGCATGAAGCTGAACCTCAGCACGTATCAACCAGACTACAAAGCCATCAGCAAAACCTTGCAGCACCAGAAGTCGCATTAATAGTAAGAAGTACTTTTCTTATAAATAAATAACTTCATTATAACAATGTTGTTTAAAATAAATTCAGAGTCGTATTATACTCTAAAATTCTTGGTCTTCTTTTTCAATTTAGTTGTATTCAGTATTAATATTATATTTATATTACATTTTAAAATATGTCTTTTTTGACTCTCTTAGTCCAAAAGGTTCCCGACTCACAGAGTAGAAGATGCAGAGTATAGGGTGAGATGGAGGCAGCTCATTCGCTGTGGCGACCCCTGAAGGGAACAACTGAAAGGAAAAGAATATATTGTGTGTGAGAGAGAAGGTGTGTGGGGGAGAGAGTGTAAGAGAAAGTTTGTATGAGAAAGTGAGAGAGAGCGAGAGAAAGAGAGAGAAAGAGAGAGTGAGTGTATGTGTCTGTAAGACAGTGTGTGTGTGTGTGTGTGTATGTGTGTGTGAGAGAATGTGTGTGTGTGTGAGAGAGAGAGTGAAAGATTGTGTGTGTGAGAGAGAGAGTGAGAGATTGTGTGTGTGTGTGTGTGTGTGAGAGAGAGAGCGAGCGAGAGAGAGAGTGAGAGAAAGATTGTATGTGTGTGTGTGAGAGAGAGAGAGAGAGAGAGAGAGAGAGCGAGAGAGATTGTGTGTGCGTGTGTGTGTGTGTGAGAGAGAGAGAGAGAGAGAGAGAGAAAGATTGTGTGTGTGTATGTGTGAGAGAGAGCGAGAGAGAGAGACAGATAGAGAGAGGGAGAGATTGTGTGTGTGTGTGTCTGTGTGTGAGAGAAAGAGAGAGATTGTGTGTGGGAGAGAGTGTGTGTAAGAGAGCGAGAGAGAGAGAGAGAGAACGAGGGTGAATGAGATAGTGTGTGTCAGAGAGAGAGAGAGAAAGATTGTGTGTGTGTGAGAGAAAGAGAGAGAGAGAAAGATTGTGTGTGTGAGAGAGAGAAAGATTGTGTGATTGTGTGTGTGTGTGTGTGTGTGAGAGAGAGAGAGAGAGAGAGAGCGAGAGAGAGTATGTGCGAGAGTGTGTGTGTTGAGAGAGCGAGAGAGAGTAGTTTGTGAGAGAGCTGTGTGTGTGTGTGTGTGTGTGAGCAAGTGTGTGTGTGAGAGAGAGAGAGACTGTATAGGTGTGTGAGAAAGGGTGTCTGTGAGAGAGAGTAAGTGTGAGAGTGTGTAAGATAGGGAATGGGTGGTGAATGTATGTACGTACAGTATGTTCAAGGGATTTTATATGAGAGAGAGAGAGAGAGTGAAAATGTGCTGTGTTCTGGGTGGCGTTTGATAACATGCGACCTTCTGTGTGGTGATTGGGTGAGATGCTGCTTCGTTTTTGGGTGATGATCTGGTGTGAAGGTGCTGCATTGTGGGCGGTCATCGGCTTCAAAAACGTTGCATTCTGGGTGGTGATTGGTCAGAAGGTGTTGAGTTGTGGGTGGTAATTTGGTCAGGTGATAAATGTACAAGATTAGTGTAGGTTTACATTCATGTTCTCTTTCTAATGCCTTACCTTTTCAAGATCATGTACTGTCCCACACATCGTGTTTTCTCATCATTGGTCTCATTCAATCTCTGGGCGCTTTTTTCACCTGTGTGAGTGATGGACTTCTACCTACAATGTTATAAACCCCTCCCCCCACACACACGTTTTGTTTGGAATTTATAGCAGGATAAACATTTCCCTGCTGTATTCAGGAGGGAACACTGGGTCTACATTGGTGGTTTAATCTAATTTTAACTTTATATTAATCAGATGTGGAAGATAAAGACAAGACTGTTTATCAGCAGGATGGCAGTTTGAGCTGCTCCATCAAAAACAGAACCCTGATAATTCACACCATTTTCTGCTTCCGGCTGCTCCCTTTTTGGGGTCACCACAGCAGGACCATCCTTCTGTGTCCTCTACATCCCACCAATCACCTGCATGTCCTCCATCACCACCTACATAAATCTCCTTTACCCTTCATCTCTGCCTACAGTTCTTCTCCACCAAGTCCCCTTTACTCCATAATTTGTGTACATTTTCCCATCAAGAGTTTTTATTTAAGTCACAACCTTGGTGTGGAAGTCATAAACGCCATATTTATAAATGAGACCCCATGTGATCCCACCTCAAACTCTTGTATGACATTTAAAGGTGTTGGGGCAGCTGTTTCCAATGATGTGCATGCCACAAGCAGTGGATGCTCAGTTCAGGCTATGGATTACTAATTCAAAGGTTGGTGGTAACATCAACTCGCCCCTGTTGAGCCCCTGAGCAAGGCCCTTAACCCTCAATTGCTTTGAAGAAGAAGAAGAAAAAAAAAGATAAATAATTCACTCTGGATAAGTGTGTCTGTTAAATGCTGTAAATGTATGCATGTGTGTGACAGTTGGCACGAGCTAAATATCCCGGGCAACGAAGAGAGAACCGGTCGTTTTCTCGCGCTAACTTGGTAAACAGAGGCGAAAGCTCCCAAAATACAGCTCACACTTTTTGCCTGAGCCCAAGTGGAGTAGCCTGTATTCTACCGTTTTAAGTAACCACCATCGGAAAAAAACAACAAAAAAAAACATCTGCACCACAGAGGGTGACGTAATGAGGATCGCCTCAATATCACTTCTGCGGGCGCGCGCGCGCGCGCGCACACACACACACACACATACGTTCAATAAAGAAGTTTAAAAAATCTTTATTAGAAAAACAATCAATCCATAAAAACCATCAGGAGGAAAACGCACCAAAATTAATGCCACACATTTAAACTGTGTGTACTGCACATAACATTCAGTTCACACCAAGTGGCTTGAGGGAACACCCACTTTCACAGCCTGAACCTGCGCGCGCACACACACACACGCACGCACGCACACACACACCCCACCATCGATCTGTTGGGTCTCCTTGAATGTGTGTCAGTCACAGTCTCTTGACATTGCGTTTACTCTGAGCACTGCCGGGTAAGAGCTGGCTCCACCCCTTCCTGCGTGTGTGCATGTTGGGAAGGCGTGGACAGTCAGCTGAGCCGTGATATGCCCGCAGACAGGAAGTGCAGAAGTTAAACGCACACTCGCTCCAGGTACACACGCCCTGGGCCTTCACAGAGTGACAGCGTGCTGGACATTCACACCGAGGACACGGACGCAAACACTCGTCACTGAACAGCGTCTTGGCAACCTGAGATCATTCACACACCGTAGATGAGGATTAAAAACATTAGAAGAAGGCTGTTGCAGTAGTTTGTACACACACCTGAAGGAACTGTTGGCGTTTGGTGGATGGTGGAGTGTGTGTCTGAGTGCCACTGGCTGCAGGAGTGTGTGTGCGCGTGCCGCTGGAAGTTTTAGCTTGAGCCTGAACTCTGCCAAGAGCCAAACGACGTGCAAGTGCTAACCGTGTCTCTGCATCCACTACACGAGCAGACCCGCCCATCTGAAACACACACAGTCACACCCTGGACTCCAGATCTCACACATTCATTAACACACTACACTCACCTCCTGTGCATACTTCTGCTCACGCTCATACATCCTTCTCCTGCGATTGGCCTTCCGGTCCTGCAGGATGATATCACTCCAAAAGTCACACACCTGAGTACACCTGAGCCCACAAACACACAAACCCTCCTTCATACACCTTCAGAGTTTTTTAACCTGACATACATGTTGTGCATATGTCTGTCTCACATGTGTATGTCTTTGGCAGAGAGCAGCTGCAGGATGTAAGACAGGACGTGGTGCAGGTTCCTCACATGGAGCGCCATGAGAACATCCATCTTGCCAAAACCCATCTTCCGGCCAATCAGGTGCGAGAGAGGCAAGCGTGTTGTTATCGGCTGTTTGAGATTGTGAGAGAGGTTTATTTGGGTGCTGATTGGCTGGTCGAGGTCGTGTGAGAGAGTGAACGAACGGCTGAGGACCTCCATGGCCTGCAGTGCAGGAGTGAGCGACAGGTCATGCGACTGTGTGAGGGGTGGAGTCTCTGCAAACACCTCTTCCTCCAGTTTAACACTTTGCCTCTTCATGCGCTGACTCTTGATGTCCTCATCTGATTGGGAGCCCTCCCTGAGTGTGGACAGTCTGCGCTGGCGTTCGAGTTTGGAGCGGTGGTGGTCTCGGCTGAGTGTGCCCTGCGGCACCCCCTCCTGGAAAGAGCTGTCATTACAGCCGTACTCCCATCCATCGAGCGGCAGGGAGCCAAAGCCGCTGTCCTCAGACGCATCCAGCCCGGAGATCGGAGTGCATGAAGGAGTGCTTAGCACACTCAGGCTCTCAGACAGATCGGCGACCAAATGGTCGAGAGGCGTCTGGAATGCATCTCGTCCCCTCGATATTGCTGGAGTCTCAGATGGCAACAGTCCCGAGATGATGCTCTCATCCAGGTCTGGTTCAGACAGAGGGGGGCTCGCCCCATCCCTCCCGTCATCCAAGGTGGAGGTTACAGCCTGAGAGAACACCAAACGGCGCTTCATAGAGCACACGGTCCCCAAGTCTGACCGGAGCGTGCTGTAGGAGATTGGACATCTTAGCACGTCATCCGGAGACTCGGACAACCTGCCTGTGTGCACATCTGTGCAGCCCAGTGTCCTGGAGACACTCCTCTTCACATCCGTCACGGATTTGGATAAGAGTAGACGTCTGCATAGAGACACGTCCTTCTTGGACAGTTTGGGAGTCTCACAACACCGAGTGTAAGATGGAAAGTGTCTGTCTCTTCCCCGTTTCTGGGAGCCAGGAAGGTTCTCCTTCGGCGTGTCTGTCGTGCTGAGGTGGACACAGTCCCGTCCACAGGCCCTCGTGTCCTCACCATATAAGAGGGAACAGGTTTGGTGAGGGATGGGTTCCTGAGCACACTCTACACTCTCCATTTCTCCTCGTTAGGGTCCCAACAGCAAGTGAGCAAAGGACGCCTCTCACTGTCCTGTGGAGGGGTAAAACATAGGGAAATATGTACTCCTTATTTTTCATGAACGGTAACCAAGTTATTTTACCAATAAATTCAGTTCCTATAAAAAAAATATTGGGGCTCAAATATATTCGATAAAAACAAACGAACAAAAAAAAAGAATCTAAAAGTGTAACTGAAAACATTTTACTAAATAAACACACGGACATAACTTTACAAATCTATCATCATTAAAGAGAGTGAGCAGGCTAACTCTAAGTAGCTACAAACATCCGGGTACTCAGCGGAACCATCGAAACTCTCGATTACCGAATGTGTGTGTGTGTGTGTGAGAGAGAGAATGTTTGAGCTGATTGGCTCAATTAATTATTTGTATTAACGTGGATTGATTAATGTTTGTATAAAGTCAGCAGTTGGAGTATGTATCGGGTTTGATTCAAGATCTGAGTGCGCTCACAGGAACCTGATTAAAGTGTTCTATTTTTAACTTGATCGCGAACAGATTTATTCGACTCAAGAAATTAATTACTCACATTTTACCTGGTGTGTGTGTGTGAGAGAGAGAGAGTTGGCGCTCTTGGTGCTGCCCTGCAAGCGTGAGGACTAAATGGGAGCGCGCACGCGAGGCGGGAATGAGGCGGGCACGCCTTCTGTCACCATGACAACATGGAGTCGTTATTGTCC
>CM045730.1:18246553-18249053 GCA_024760905.1 Plotosus lineatus
TGCATGAAGAGTAGTGTGTGTGTGTGTGTTTGTGTCTGTGCATGACGAGTTTTGTGTGGGTGTGGGTCTGCATGTGCGTGCATGAAGAGTATTGTGTTTGTGTGGGTGCATGAAGAGTGTTGTGTGTGTATATGGGTTGGTGTGCATGCATAAAGAGTGTTTGTGTGTGTGTGTGTGTGTGTGTGTGTGTGTGTGTGTGTGTGCGTGCATGAAATGGTTTGTGTATTTGTGTGTGTGTGTGTGTGTGTGTGTGTGTGTGTGTGTGTGTGCATGCATGAAGTGTATTTTTTGTGTGTCTGTGCATGGAGAGTGTTTTTTGGTGTGTGTGTGTGTGTGTGTGTGTGTGTGTGTGTGTGTGTTTGTGTGTGCTTAGCGTGTGTTGTCAGTGGGCATAAAGAGTATTGTGTGTGTGTGTGTGTGTGTGTGTGTGTGTTCATGAAGAGTTTGTGTGTGTGTGTGTGTGTGTGTGTGTGTGTGATTGTGTGAAGAGTGTTGTCATGTGTATTAAGAGAGATCTGTGTGTGGGTGTGTGAGTGTTTTTAAAATATATATCGTGGCTGCATGAAGGATGATGTGTATTAAGGGTATGATGTGTATGTACATGCATGCATGAAGAGTGGTGTGTTTGTGTGTGTGTGTACATGCATGTATGAACAGCGATGTGTGTGTGTGTGTGTACATGCATACATGAAGAGTGTTGTGCATGAACCATGTTGTGTGTGTATGTGCATGAAGAGTAGTGTGTGTGTGTGTGTGTTTGTGTGTGTGTGTGTGTGTGTTTGTGTCTGTGCATGAAGAGTTTTGTGTGGGTGTGGGTCTGCGTGTGCGTGTGCATGAAGAGTATTGTGTTTGTGTGTGTGCATGAAGAGTGTTGTGTGTGTGTGTGTATATGGGTTTGTGTGCATGCATAAAGAGTGTTTGTGTGTGTGTGTTTGTGTGTGCATGAAGAGTGTTTTTGCGTATGTATGTGTGTGTGGGGAGTGGGGGGGTGCATGAAGAGTGTTGTGTGCATATGTGTGTGCATGCATGATGAGTGTTTTGTCTATATGTGTGTGTGTGTGTGTGTGTGTGTGAATGAAGTGTTGTCAGTGAGCACGAAGAGAGTTTTGTGTGTGTTTTTGTGTGCGTGAAGTGTGTTATCTGTGTGCGTGCATAAAATGGTTTGTTTGTGTGTGCATGCATGAAGTGGTGTGTGTGTGTGTGTGTGTGTGTGTGTTGTGTGCATGAAGAGAGTTTTGTGTGTGAGTATGTGTGCATAAAATAGTATTTTTGTATGTGCATGCATGAAGTGGTATGTGTGTGCTTGTGGGTGCATGCATGAAGAGAAATCTGTGTGGGGGGTGTGGGTATGCGCATGGATGGCGAGTGTTGTTGGTGTGTGTGTGTGTGTGTATGAAGCATTTGATGTGTGGGGGGTGTGCGTGTGCATTAAGAGTGTTATTGGTGTGTTGGTGCAGCGAACAGTGTTGTGTGTATATGGGTTTGTGTGTGTATGTGTGTGTGTGTGTGCATGAAAATTGTTGTGTGCATGCATGCATGAATACTGTTGAATGTGTGTGTGTGTGTGTGTGTGTGTGTGTGTGTGTGTGTGTGTGTGTGTGTGTGTGCATGAAGAGTGTTTTGTGTGTATGTATGTGTGTGTGGAGGGGTGCATGAAGAGTGCTGTGTGTGTGCGTACATGAAGATTGTTGTGTGCATATGTGTGTGTGAGCATGTATGAAAGTGTTTTGTGTGTGTGTGTGTGTGTGTGTGTGTGTGTGTGTGTGTGTGTGTGCATGAAGTGTTGTCAGTGTGCATGAAGAGAGTTTTGTGTGTTTTGTGCGCATGAAGTGTGTTGTGTGTGTGCATAAAATGGTATTTTTGTGTGTGCATACATGAAGTGGTGTGTGTGTGTGCATGCATGAAGAGAGTTCTGTGTGTGGGGGGGTATGGGCGCATGAATGGCTAGTGTTGTTGGTGTGCTTGTGTATGCATGAAGTGTGTGTGTGTGTGTGTGTGTGTGTGTGTGTGTGTGTGTGTATGCATGAAGAGTGTTTTGTGTGTGTATGTATGTGTATGGGGGTGCACGAAGAGTGCTGTGTGTGTATGTATAAGAAGAGTGTTGTGTGCATATTTGTGTGTGAGCATGCATGAAGAGTGTTTTGTGTGTGTGTGTGTGTGTGTGTGTGTGTGTGTGTGTGTGCATGAAGTGTTGTCAGTGTGCATAAAGAGAGTGTTGTGTGTGTGTTTTTGTGTGCATGAAGTGTGTTGTGTGCGCATGCATAAAATGGTATTTTGTGTGTGCATGCATGAAGCGGTGTGTGTGTGTGTGTGTGTGTGTGTGTGTGCATGCATGAAGAGAGTTCTGTGTGTGGGGTATGGGTGCATGAATGGCGAGTGTTGTTGGTGTGTGTGTGTGCATGAAGAGTGTGTGTGTTTGTCTGTTTGTGTGTATATGTGTACACATGCATGAAGAGTGTTGGGTGTATGTGTGTGTGTTTGTCTGTGTGTATGAATGAAG
>CM045730.1:18256553-18261553 GCA_024760905.1 Plotosus lineatus
TTGAAGAGCTGATGAATGAGGAAAATGATAGAGAAAAATAAGTAGAAGAGGTGGCGCTTGAGGACCAGGAAGTTGCAAAGATTAGTAGGGGTGAAGTGAGGAGGGCATTGAAGAGGATGAAGAATGGAAAGGCAGTTGGTCCTGATGACATACCGGTGGAGGTATGGAAGTGTCTAGGAGAGGTAGCAGTAGATTTTCTGACAAGAACATTCAACAAGGTCTTAGAGAGAGAGAGGATGCCAGAGGAAGGGAGGAGAAGTGTGCTGGTGCCCATTTTTAAGAACAAGGGAGACGTACAGAGTTGTGGCAACTACAGAGGGATAAAGTTGATGAGCCATACAATGAAGTTTTGGGAAAGAATAGTGGAAGCTAGACTAAGGGCAGAAGTCAGCATTTGTGAACAACAGTTGGTTTCATGCCAAGAAAGAGCACCACAGATGCAGTGTTTGCCTTGAGGATGTTAATGGAGAAGTACAGAGAAGGTCAGACGGAGCTGCATTGTGCCTTTGTGGATCTGGAGAAAGCATATGACAGGGTGCCGAGAGAAGAACTGTGGTATTGCATGAGGAAGTCTGGAGTGGCAGAGAAGTATGTTAGAGTGGTGCAGAACATGTGTGCGAAATGGAAGACAGTGGTGAGGTGTGCTGTCAGTTTGGCAGAAGAGTTCAAGGTGGAGGTGGGACTGCATCAAGGGTCAGCTCTGAGCCCCTTCTTGTTTGCTATTGTGCTGGACTGGCTGACAGATGAGGTTAGACAAGAATCCCCATGGATTATATTTGCAGATGACATTGTGATCTGCAGTGAGAGCAGAGAACAAGTGCAGGAAAATCTAGAGAGGTGGAGGTATGCCCTGGAAAGGAAGGGAATGAAGGTTAGCCTCAGTAATACAGAATACATGTGTGTGAACGAGAAAAACCCAAGAGGAACGGTGAGGTTACAGGGAGCAGAGATAAAGAAGGAGGGGGATTTTAAGTGTTTAGGCTCAACAATGAAGAGCAATGGAGAGTGTGGAAAAGAGGTGAAGAAGCGTGTGCAGGCAGGTTGGAATGGTTGGAGAAAAGTGTCCGGTGTGATATGTGATAGGAGGGTATCGACAAGAATGAAAGGAAGAGTCTACAAGACGGTGTTGAGGCCAACGATGTTGTATGGTTTAGAAACAGTTGCCCTGGGGAAAAGACAGGAGGCAGAGCTGGAGGTAGCAGAGATGAAAATGTTGAAGTTCTCTTTGGGAGTAACGAGCATGGATAGGATTAGGAATGAGCACATCAGAGGGACAGCACATGTGAGACGTTTTGGAGACAAAGTCAGAGAGGCTAGATTGAGATGGTTTGGACATTGTACAGAGGAGGGATAGTGAGTATATTGGTAATAAGATGCTGAGGCTGGAACTACCAGGCAGAAGGCCCAGAGGAAGACCAAAGAGACGATTCATGGATGTGGTGAAGGAGGACATGAAGGCAGTTGGTGTAAGAGAAGAAGATGCAGAGGATAGGGTGAAATGGAGGCAGATAATTTGCTGTGGCGACCCCTGAAGGGAACAGCTGAAAGGAAAAGAAGACGATTCATTTTATTTTAGTCACGGGGGGGGGTTGTAAAGTTGAACAGTTGTAAGTCGCACAGGTCGTACGTCGGACACGCACAGCGATGTTCATGCACGTACACACACACACAGACACAGAAACACACACACACACACGACGACAACAATCTTCATGTGCACACACAAAAGCACACAAAGAGATGGAGGCAGATGATTCGCTGTGGCGACCCCTGAAGGGAAAAGCCGAAAGGAAAAGAAGAAGTGTGTTGTGTGTGCGTGCATAAAATGGTATTTTTGTGTGTGCATGCATGAAGTGGTGTGTGTGTGTGTGTGTGTGTGTGTGTGTGTGTGTGTGTGTGTGTGTGTGTGTGTGTGTGTGTGCTTGTGTGTGCATGCATGAAGAGAGTTCTGTGTGTCGGGGGTGTGGGTGTGTACATGAATGGTGAGTGTTGTTGTTGGTGTGTGTGTGTGTGTGTGTGTGTGTGTGTGTGTGTGTGTGTGTGTGTGTCTGTCCGTCTGTTTGTGTGTGAGTGTGTGTGTGTGTGTGTGCATGAACAGTGTTGTGTGCGGATGTGTGTGCATGAAGAGTGGTCTATGTGTATGAGTGTGGGTGCATTAAGAGTGTTGTGGGTGCATGTGTGCATGAAGAGTGTTTTGTCTGTATGTGTGTGTGTGTGCATGAAGTGTTGTCAGTGTGCATGAAGAGAGTTTGTATATGTGTGTGTGTGTGTGTGTGTGTGTGTGTGTGAAGTGTGTTGTCGGTGTGCATTAAGAGAGATCTGTGTCTGGGTGTGGGTGTGTGAGTGTTTTTAAACATGTAGAGTGGATGCATGAAGGATGATGTGTATTCAGGGTATGATGTGTGTGTGCGATCATGCATGGTGTGTGTGTGTGTGTGTGCGTGTGTGTGTGTGTGTGTGTGTGTGTCTGTTTGTCTGTTTGTGTGTGTATGTGCGTGTGTGAGTGTGTGTGTGTGTGTGCATGAACAGTGTTGTGTGCCTATGTGTGTGCATGAAGAGTGGTCTATGTGTGTGTGTGTGTGTGTGTGAGTGTGGGTGCATTAAGAGTGTTGTGGGTGTGCGTGTGCATAAAGAGTTGTGGGTGCATGTGTGCATGAAGAGTGTTTTGTGTGTGTGTGTGTGTGTGAAAGAGAGTGTGTATATCTGTGTATGCATGTGTGTGTACACAAAGAGTGTTTTGTGTGTGTATGTGTGTGTGTGTGTGTGTGTACATGCATGAAGAGTGTTGTGTGCATATGTGTGTGTGCATGCATGAAGAGTGTTTTGTCTGTATGTGTGTGTGCATGAAGTGTTGTCAGTGTGCATGAAGAGAGTTTGTGTGTGTGTGTGTGTGTGTGTGTGTGTGTGTGTGTGTGTGTGCGTGTGTGTGTTGTCGGTGTGCATTAAGAGAGATCTGTGTCTGGGTGTGTGTGTTTTTAAAGCATGTAGAGTGGATGCATGAAGGATGATGTGTATTCAGGGTATGATGTGTGTGTGCGATCATGCATTGTGTGTGTGTGTGTGTGTGTGTGTGTGTGTGTGTGTGTGTGCTTGCGTGTGTTTGTGTGTGTGTTTGTGTGCATGACAAGTGTTTTGTGTGTGTGTGCTTGTGTGTGCTTGTGTGTGCATGCATGAAAAGTGCTCTGGGGGTAGAGCATGAATGACGAGTGTTGTTCGTGTGTGTGTGTGTGTGTGTGTGTGTGTGTGTGTGTGTGTGTGTGTGTCTGTGTGTGTGTGTGTGCGTGTGTGTGTGTGTGTGTGTGATCGGGTGACCCTTATTTTTAAAGTTTTTAATTTGTGACCTCTCACCCCAGCATTTTGTTCCATTTATTAAGAAGCCACTTTATGCAAAAAATCATGAAAATGTAATCACTTTTAGGCTCTGCTCAAAAACAATGAAATTTTGAAGTATAATACTGTCTGTCTTCCTTTTGGCTTTCTTCCCTTTTACTCGGGAGTCGCCACAGCGAATCATCTGATTTGCACGTTTCATTTGGCAGAGGTTTTTACGTCGGATGCCCTTCCTGTCACAACCCTTTTAAAGCAAAGGACAAAAACACGCTGTCGGCTTTGCAGCCTACTCTTTACGAAAGTCAGCAATGGTTCTTTTACATGCCTCTCACCATAGACAGTGAGAGACATGGCCCGCCTTTGATAACCCAGTTAGCTGCACTGGGGGGGACAGTGACAACCTTGTGGAGAGTGGGACTCGAACCCCCAACCTTTGGATCAGCGATCCAGCGCCCTATACCACAAGACCACCACTGCCCCTAAGTTTAAAGAATAATACTACCCGAACAAAAAAAAAACAATGTAAAGTTTGAAATGTGAGGTTCTTTTAGTTTTGTAGCTCATGAATAATTGTCTCTTTTCTGGCATCAGGGAATCTTTTGATGGAACTGATGTTGTTCTTCATCCTTAGAGAGAAGGCCACTGTACTCATGTACTCCTGTCCTCTGAGCATTTAGAAATTCTCTGTCTTCGGGTATTTTTATCAGAGTGAAAGCCTCCTGGTGCACGATATCAAATAGATTGTTAAAGGTTTCTTTAAATTTCTCTTCATTCTCAATCTGTTTACTTGTTCTCGCCCTTGATTCTTCTTTAGTGCTTCCCAATTCTGCACCTTATCTCTCACGGTATGATGGGAGGGTCTGACTGGAATGCGGGCCTTGTTCCAAGTTTCTTCCAGTACTTGCACTGTGGCCACTGCAGCATCATGTTTTCTTGAATGTCCTTTCACTAGGTACACATAATGCTGCAGAGCATCTCAAACTGTAGGTATTTTACAACCTCCTGTGTATGATTTTGCTGTTTGTAATAAATAGGTCTGATTCTTTGATCTCAAATTGCTTGCCACTTCACCTGTTGAAAAAGATATGAGAGGTGAACAACACTTCACATATTTTAATATTTATACAATGAAGCGTTAAGATTGAGCTTACGGGCAATGAAAGAGGTAACTTGAGCATCGGCTAAACTTTGTTTTATATCAAGAATATTTTGTATGACACATTTTTAGACCAAAAGGGTCAAATTTAGGGGGTGAGAGTTTAATTTCCCAGAATTTTTTTTTTTTTGCTACATATAAGGGTTACCCAAGTGTGTGTGTGTGTGTGTGTGTGTGTGTGTGTGTGTGTGTGTGTGTGTGTGTGTGTGTGTGTGTGTGTGCATGAAGAGTGTTCTGGTTGTATGTCTGCATAAAGAATGGTGTGTGTATATAGTGTGTGTGTGCATGAAGAGTTTTTTGTGTGCGCCTGCATGAAGAGTTTTGCCAGTGTGCATGAAGAGATGTGTGTGTTCTCTTCTCGCTCTCTCGCTCTGTGGGTGTGTGTGTGTGTGTGTTTGTGTGTTTGTGTGTGTGTGTGTGTGTGTGTGCATGAAGAGTGTGGTGTATATGAGCATGCATAAAGAGTGTTGTATGTGTGTGTGTGTGTGTGTGTGCATGAAGTGGTCTGTGGGTG
>CM045730.1:18266553-18294053 GCA_024760905.1 Plotosus lineatus
ACTTGCTGCACGTCCTTCCCATCTCTATTTCTCTGCTGTGCCAACCTGTATAAATCATTTTCTCCCTCTTTACTGTCCAACCGAGCATACAAGTCATCATATGCCTTCTGTTTGGCCTTTGACACCACTATTTTCAGTTTACGCTGTGTCTCCCTGTACTTTCAGTCCTCTCAGTGTCCCACTTCTTAGCTAACCTCTTCCTTTGTACACACTCCTGCACTTCCTGATTCCACCACCAAGTCTCCTTATCTACTCTCCTTCCAGATGACACAACAAGTATTCTCCTACCTGTCTCCCTAATCACTTTAGCTGTAGTTGTCCAGTCATCTGGAAGCACTTCCTGACCACCCAAAGCCTGTTTCAACTCCTCCTTGAAGACAACACAACACTTTTCCTTTTTCAGCTTCCACCACTTTGTTTTCAGCTCTGCCTTTGCCTTCTTCACCTTCTTCGCCATAAGCGTCATCCTACACTCCACCATCCTATGCTTTTTGGCAACACTCTCACCCACTACTACTTTGCATGTGGGGCATAAGCACTAACAACATTGAATATCACGCCTTCAATTTCTAACTTGAGACTCATCACTCTGGCTGACACTCTTTTCGCTTCTAGAACTCATCTCATCTCATCTCATCTTCTTCCGCTTAGTCCGGGGTCGGGTCGCGGGGGCAGCAACCTTAGCAAAGAGGTCCAGACATCCCTCTCCCCAGCCACTTCCTCCAACTCTCCCGGGGGGACACCGAGGCGGTCCCAGACAAGCCGAGAGACATAGTCCCTCCAGCGTGTTCTAGGTCGACCCCGGGGTCTCTTCCCGGTTGGACATGCCCGAAACACCACACCAGGGAGGCGTCCGGGGGGCATTCTAACCAGATGCCCGAGCCACCTCAACTGGCCCCTCTCAATGCGGAGGAGCAGCGGATCTACTCTGAGCTCTCCCCGGATGGCGGAGCTTCTCACCCTATATCTAAGGGAGAACCCCGCCACCCGGTGAAGAAAGCTCATTTCAGCCGCTTGTATCCGTGATCTTGTTCTTTCCCATCCACACCATGAAAAACAGCTTAGACCCTGCTCCTAAGCTTCTAGCCTTGCTACCTTTCCACCTGGTCTCCTGAACACACAGTATGCCCACCTTCCTCCTCTGTATCATGTCAGCCAACTCTTTACCTTCTCCTGTCATAGTTCCAACATTCAAAGTCCCTACTCTCAGTCCTCGACTCATGCCTTTCCTCTTCTCTCTCTGCCTACGGACACGCCTTCCACCTGTTCTTCTTTGACTTCTTCGACGTCTTCAATCAACAGTCGTCCAATTTCCACCAGCACCCTGTTGGTTATCAGCACTGATGGCAGTCGTTGTTAACCCAGGCCTCGACCGATCCGGTATTGTTAGTTTTGACTCCCATATTTTATTTGGCATTGATTTTACGCTGGATGCCCTTCCTGACGCAACCCTCTGCATTTATTTGGGCTTGGGACCGGCATGAGACTTGTGCCCCCCCTCACAGCTGCATTACTAAAAAAATTAATAAATAAATAGCTTATATACGGTGATCCCTCGTTACTTCGTGCTTCAGTTTCTGTGGCTTTAGTGCATCGTGTTTTTTTCAAAAATATTCATCGAAAAATAAAAAAATAAAGAAGGTCAGGAATTCTGCAAAACAAGGCCAATTATCAAAAAACAAACAAAACCAAAAAAATAACCCCACAAAACTACTTACATTTTTATGTGTGATGCGTATCTGAGTGTGTGCACGCGTGTGCTTTAGTATCATATACATATATATATATATATATATATATATATATATATATATATATATATATATATATATATATATATATATATATGTCCGTGTACCTCAGTCAGAGTGGGTCGATTCTACTTCGCGGGAAATCGGTGGTCGTGGGTGGGTCTCAGTTGGGTATCATGTATGTGAATATAATCAGCCTGGATGAGCTGATTCTAGTCTTGTTGTGAGAATTAAATATACTGCATATAAATATAAATACATGTTCATGATTTATCCCATTTGATCCTCACAACCAGACTAGAATCAGCTCAGCTAGGCTGATGATATTCTCCTTCTCCTCCCTTAATGTCTAAAAAAAGGTAAAAAGATTGCAAACAAAATTTTGACACAACCTTGTAGAAAGGTCCAGTACATACTAGTAGTACAGATCTGACTTAGTCCAAACCCTATTACAACCTGTTGGTCAGAACCAAATGCGTTCGTAAGTCAGACACTACCATCATCAATATATACAATCATCCAGTGTACATTCATCTCGGATAGAGTTATTTAACATCCAAGCCAAGGGTATAGCAATCTGGCATACAGTAATCCGGAATACAGTCACCAGGTGTACAATCACCCACAGTAACATGAACAGATATGTGATGTTCTGATGAGACAGGTGTTGTTGTTTGGAATACTGGGCACTAAACTGTTGTATTTCTCTGCTTATTGTTGTGGTCTGTGTTCTAGGGGACATTGAATTTGGTGACTCTGTTCTCTAACTCTTTCCTCTGCAGCGATGTAGGCTCCAGCTGATGGGCATGGCTGACCTACTCGGGCCAATTGCAGCAGCGCACACCTGATTCCACTCCACTAATCTACTCCCTATAAAGACAAGCTGCACATTCACCTCTGAGCCAGAAGACTGTCCCGCTTCACACAGTCAATATCCTGTGGTTCTCTCTGGCCCCTGGTTATAGCTGTGCTTAGTTTTCTGCACCTCAATCAACAGTGTTCAGTTCAGTTCATTTTCTGTAACTGCTTAATGCTAATTAGGGTCATGGGGAGGCTGGTGCCCATCTCAGCTGACTCTGGGCAAGGGCAGAGTACACCCTGGACAGCTCGCCAGGCCATCGCAGGGCAGAAACACGCTGACGGCTTTGTAGCGTACTCTTGTCGAAAGTCAGCAATTGTTCTTTTATATGAACCTCCACCATAGATAGTGAGAGACATGGCCGGCCTTTGATAACCCAGTTAGTGCACTGAGGGGTACAGTGACAACCTTGTGGAGAGTAGGACTCCAACCTCCAACTTTACGATCAACAATGTAGCTCCCTCTGACCTTCTCTGTACTTCTCTATTAACATCCTCAAGGCAAACATTGCATCTGTGGTGCTCTTTCTTGGCATGAAACCAAACTGTTGTTCACAAATGCTGACCTCTGCCCTTAGTCTAGCTTCCACTATTCTTTCCCATAACTTCATCGTATGGCTCATCAACTTTATCCCTCTGTAGTTGCTGCAACTCTGCACGTCTCCCTTGTTCTTAAAAATGGGCACCAGCACACTTCTCCTCCACTCCTCCGGCATCTGCTCACTCTCTAGTACCGTGTTGAATGTTCTTGTCAGAAAATCTACTGCTACCTCTCCTAGACACTTCCATACCTCCACAGGTATATCATCAGGACCAACTGCCTTTCCATTCTTCATCCTCTTCAATGCCCTTCTCACTTCACTCTTACTGATCTTTGCTACATCCTGCTCCTCAATGGTTACCTCTTCTACTCTTTTTTCTCTCTCATTTTCCTCATTCATCAGCTCTTTAAAGTACTCTTTCCATCTTCCCAGCACACTTCTGTCATTAGTCAATAGAGTTCCCTCTCTGTCATTTATCAATCTAACTTGCTGCACGTCCTTCCCATCTCTATTTCTCTGCTGTGCCAACCTGTATAGATCATTTTCTCCCTCTTTACTATCCAACCAATCATACAAGTCATCATATGCCCTCTGTTTGGCCTTAGCCACTGCTACTTTCGCCTTACGCTGTGTCTCCCTGTACTCCTGTTTACTCTCTTCGGTCCTCTCAATGTCCCACTTCTTCTTGGCTAACCTCTTCCTTTGTACACACTCCTGCACTTCCTCATTCCACCACCAAGTCTCCTTATCTACTTTCCTTCCAGAGGACACACCAAGTACTCTCCTACCTGTGTCCCTGATCACATTTGCTGTGGTTGTCCAGTCATTTGGAAGCACTTCCTGGCCACCCAAAGCCTGTTTCAACTCCTCCTTGAAGACAACACGACACTCTTCCTTTTTCAGCTTCCACCACTTTGTCTTCTGCTCTGCCTTTGCCTTTTTCACCTTTCTCACCATCAGAGTCATCCTGCACACCACCATCCTATGCTGTTTGGCAACACTCTCACCCACGATGACTTTGCAGTCACTGACTTCCTTCAAATTACATCGCCTACACAAGATGTAGTCTACCTGTGTGTTCCTACCTCCGCTTTTATAAGTCACCCTATGCTCCTGTTTCTTCTCGAAGAAAGTATTCACCACAGCCATTTCCATCCTTTTTGCAAAATCTATCAACATCTGTCCTTCTGCGTTCCTGTCCTGGATACCAAACCTGCCCATCACTTCCTCGTCCCCTCTGTTTCCTGCACCAACATGTCCATTGAAGTCTGCACCAATGAACACTCTTTCACCTCTGGTGGTACTCTGCATCACTTCATCTAAGTCACTCCAGAATCTCTCCTTCTTTTCTAGCTCACATCCTGCCTGTGGGGCATAAGCACTAACAACATTGAGCATTACACCTTCAATTTCTAACTTGAGACTCATCACTCTGTCTGACACTCTTTTCACTTTTAGAACATTCCTGACATACTCCTCCTTCAAGATGACTCCGACTCCATTTCTCTTCCCATCCACACCGTGATAAAATAGCTTAAACCCTGCTCCTAAGCTTTTAGCTTTGCTACCTTTCCACCTGGTCTCCTGAACACACAGTATGTCCACCTTTCTCCTCTGCATCATGTCAACCAGCTCTCTACCTTTTCTGTGCATAGTTCCAACATTCAAAGTCCCCACTCTCAGTCCTAGACTCCTGCCTTTCCTCTTCTCTCTCTGCCTACGGACACGCCTCCCACCTCTCCTTCTTCGACGTCTTCGACCAACAGTAGTCCAATTTCCATCAGCACCCTGTTGATTGACAGCACTGATGGCGGTCGTTGTTAACCCGGGCCTCGACCGATCCAGTATGGAGGTAATACTTTTGATTTGCATTATAAATAATTGGCATTGGTTTTACGTCGGATGCCCTTCCTGACACAACCCTCTGCATTTCTCCGGGCTTGGGACCGGCATGAGGGGGAGAGACACTGGTTAGTGCCCCCCCCACCTCATGGCTGCATTATATGTTTTTTCTTATTTATTGTTCATTTTTTAGCCAGTTCAACTTGTATTCCGGAGTGACGTATAGTCCGGAAAATATGGTGCAATCTTTAAAGGCTTTGAACAGCAGCACTCTTTCAAAAAAACCCCGTAAAATTAAACAGTGAATCCATCAAGTCCTGGTGACATCTTTTAGACATCTGCAAAGCTATATTAACCGATACTTCAATTCTAAGTTCTTCCTCCAATACAATCTTAAAGTGAGCACCCGTCATTTTCTTCATCAGTCCTGCTGAAAAAGGGAGCACAGCTTTTCTCTGAAAAGTCAGATTTGTACCAGTTACAGCAGAAATGTTTGATTTATTTTTCAACTTTATCTTCGGCATCAATGTTAAATTCATTTTTCCAAATTAAAAAAATATAAGGAATTTTCCCCCTTCCTCTAAACCAATGAGCTCTGGAAAGTATAAACAGCCCTTTATCAGGGTACAAGCAATTGAAATATGATTGCAAGTTGTTTACCTTGACATGTACCTTCACAGATAATCCTGTTTTGTGACATAGTTTGTTTATTTCACTCTTTATTAGCTATTGTTTTACTTCCTTAATTTTCGACATCTACAGTAGGCCCTATACTATTTGCGGTTTTGCACTCGCGCCTGCGCATATTCGCGGGTTGCCAAGCAACTGTCACGTGATTCAAATTCAGCCAATGGTTGTTCTCCTTCCTGCTGATTGGCTGAGATGATGTATATACCCCTTTTTCCTCATTCGCGCACAAGTTGTCATTGAGCCTTTTTAAAAGTGTGTTTTGATGACTAGTTAAGCTCTATGATGCCTCTCAAATGCCAGCTAAGCACCAGAAAAAGGTTATGATGTTGGATGTCTCTTCTGAAGAAATAAGACTTTGTCCTGATGAAACGACAGTTCCTCTAAAGTACCTGAAGAGGAATAATCATTTGAACTGTTGTAAAGCACTGTAGTATTAAAGTCTTTTTCAATTATTCTTTCAGTACAGTACCTAAGTTAATGTTTAGAATGTTTGTGTGTGAGATTTTATGTACTGTGCTGTAGCATGTTTATCCTTTTGTTTTGTTTATCCAATTTATTACACTTCATGTCTTTTATGTTCTTTTTGTTATGGTCTGTGTTTTGGAGGGACTTTGATTTTGGGGGCTGTGCCTCTAACTCTGTTTTCTCTCCGCTCCAGCTGAGGGGCATGGCTGAGCTGCTTGGTGGCTCACACCTGAATTCACTCTTCTAATCTAGTCCCAATAAACACAAGCATGCTCACCTCTGCGCCAGAAGATTAACTCACATCACGTCCCTGTTACTTTGTACTGTATTCTCTAACTTGGTTCTCTGCCCGCTCCGGCTGAGGGGCGTGGCTGAGCTGCCTCTTTGGGTGTACTCTCCTCAATCCATGCAAAAAAACAAACAAACAACAACATACAAAACAAATTCAAACAAACAAAGAAACAATTTGACTCTGAGAACTCTGCGATGTTGCCCTCTAAGAGGCGCCATCTTGGAGCGGTCACGTTCAATGTAAAAAGACATGAAGTGTAATTACGTATTGAAGTTTATCCTTTTGATATCGTATGTTAAACATGCTACAAAACATAAAATCTCACACACAAACACTATAAACATTTACTTAGGTACTGTCTTGGAATAATAATTGAAAAGGATTAACATTACAGTGCTTTACAACAGTTCAGATGATTATTCCTCTTCAGGCACTTCAGAGGAAACTGTCGTTTCTTCAGGAGAAAGTCTGATTTCTTCAGAAGAAACATCCAACGTCATTACCTTTCTCTGGCATTTAGCCGGCGTTTGAGAGGCATCATAAAGATTAACTAGTAATTAAAACACACTAAGAAAAAGGCTCATTGACAACTTGTGCAGAAACAGCTGGTCTCCTGGTTCAACCTGCCTGCACATGCATCTTCACCTCTTTTACATACTTAAAGTACTTAAAATCCTCCACCTTCTTTATCTCTGCTCCCTTTAACCTCACAGTACCTCTTGGGTCCTTCTCATTCATACGCATGTATTCTGTCTTACTGAGACTAACCTTCATTCCTTTCCTTTCCAGGGCATAACTCCACCTCGCTAGAATTTCCTGAACTTGTTCTCTGCTCTCACTACAGATCACAATGTCATCTGCAAACATCATAGTCCATGGAGATTCTTGTCTCACCTCGTCTGTCAGCCTGTCCATCACCATAGCAAACAAGAAGGGGCTCAGAGCTGACCCTTGATGCAGTCCCACCTCCACTTTGAATTCTTCAGTCAGGCCGACAGCACCCCTCACCACTGTCTTACATCTCTCATATATGTCCTGCACCACTCTAACATACTTCTCTCCCACTCCAGACTTCCTCATGCAATACCACAGTTCTTCTCTCAGCACCCTGTCATATGCTTTCTCCAGATCCACAAAAGCACAATGCAGCTCCCACTGGCCTTCTCTGTACTTCTCTATGAACACATTTAAAGCAAACACTGCATCTGTGGTACTCTTCTTGGCATGAAACAAAACTGTTGTTCACAGATGCTGACCTCTGCCCTTAGTCTAGCTTCCACTATTCTTTCCCATAACTTCATCGTATGGCTCATCAACTTTATCCCTCTGGAGTTGCCACAACTCTGCACATCTCCTTTGTTCTTAAAAATGGGTATGCCCTGTGGGGCATAAGCACTAACAACATTGAACATCACACTTTCATTTTCTAACTTGAGACTCATCACTCTGTCTGACACTCTTTTCACTTCTCGAACATACCTGACCAACCCCTCCTTCAAAAATGACTCCTATTCCATTTCTCTTCCCATCTACACCATGATAAACCAGCTTAAACCCTGCTCCAAATCTTTTTGCCTTGCTACGTTTTCACATGGTCTTCTGAACACATAGTATGTCCACCTTCCTCCTCTGCATCATGTCAGCCAGCTCTCTACCTTTTCCTGTCATAGTTCCAACATTCAAAGTCCCTACTCTCAGTCCTAGACTCATGCTTTTCCTCTTCTCTCTTCACCTATGGATACACCTCCCATCTCTCCTTCTTCGACCAACAGTAGTCCAATTTCCACCAGCACCCTGTTTTTTAACATCACTGATGGTGGTCGTTGTTAACCCGGGCCTCGACCGATTCGGTATGGAGGTAATATTTGTGATTTGCATGTTTGATCTGGCTCAGGTTTTTCGTCGGATCCCCTTCCTGACACAACCCCCTGCATTTATCCGGACTTGGGACTGGCATTATCAAGAGCACCGGCTTGTGCCCCCCTCACAGCTGCATTTGCCCCCCCTACGGCTGCATATACAGGGATCCCTCACTTTCTGATTTTAATTGGGACCGAGATAACCCGCGATAACTGAAATCCGTGAAGTAGGATCAACCCCCCCTAACCCCTCCCCTGACTGACGTATATGTACATGTATGTGTGTATATAGTATCAATAAATACATATTCAATGCTATAAATGCTTACAATAACAATTAAACATTAAAAAATAATGCATTAGATGTAAATAAAATATAAATACACACACATAAAGACCTGCGCACACAGATGCGTACCTCACAAAAATATAGTTTCGGTGGGAGATTTTGGGTTGTTTTTTATTTTGTTTTTTTAGGGTTTTTTTTTTTCATAATTGGCCTTGTTTTTGTGGCATTTTCCTTAAGCTTTTCCTTCCTTAAATTTCTTTATTTTTTTATTTTAATGCATATTTGAAATAAAACAACGTGATGCACTGAAGCCGCATAAATTGAAGCGCTAAGTAAGGGATCCCTGTCCAACATTATATGCTGTGTAATGTTATATATTATATTAATAAATACCACAGTACAAAATTCAAAAGTTTTTCTTAATCATTACTACATTTTACTACATTAATACTGTATTAATGAGTAAGACTCTAGAGAATGTGTTGAGAAGCATATTTTAGCGCTTGTAATAGGTATTTTACCTCCGGTTGATCATTTGTGCATGTATTATGGTACATGGGGTTTTATTTCCAGGTACAGAACTCACGGATTATCTTGATTTGTCGGAGGAGCTGGAACCGAACCCCTGCAAATAACGAGGGCCTACTGTATTTGATAATATTAATTGCAGACTCTTTGGTTTTAAATTAAACCACTCCCCTTTATTTACAGTTGACACTTCGATATCAGAGATCTCTTGAACGAATTTTTTAACCTCATTGCAAAAATCTGTGCTATCAAAAGATTGTTGTTGAATTTACAAGACTTGAGTTGGTGTCACTATTTCACAGCCCGATTGACAGGGAAATTAGACAGTGATTAGTTAAAGGTGATGCTGAATGTTCCGATTGTGGCACAATGTTTATCAAGTTTTGTGAGATTAACCAGTAGTCTAATCTTGAGCATTGACCGTTGTTAGCAGGATTAAACCAGATGTTCAGTTCAGTTCATTTTTTGTAACCGCTTAATCCTAATTAGGGTCGCGGGGAGGCTGGCGCCCATCACAGTCAACTCTGGGTGAAGGTAGAGTACACCCTGGATGGCTCACCAGGCCATCTCAGGGCGGAAACACGCTGATGGCTATGCAGCTCCTCTTGTCGAAAGTCAGCAATGGTTCTTTTACATGAACCTCTCACCACAGACAGTGAGAGACATGGCCAGCCTTTGATAACCCAGTTAGTGCACTTGGGGAACAGTGACAGCCCGTTGAGAGTGGGGCTTGAACCCCCAATTTTGGGATCAGTGATACAGCACCTTTACCACCAGGCCACCACTGCCCGTATTTTAATTCACAATGATTATTTTAATCTTAAAAAATCTTAAAAGGCCTCAATGTGTTATTTGAGAGGTTGCTTTGTTTTCCCAGCCGATAGACGGTGTCCACTGTGTCCCGCAGACGCTCCGCTGACATCGGCATCACTCTCGTAAGAATCTGATAACCAGTTCCCACGTGTGTCCTTCATCCTGTTCATGCAGCCCCATCAGCCTCAAATTTCATTTCCACCTATAAACCAGGCTTGCTCTTCTCGCACACTCATGGAATTGTTTTCCTTTTTCAGTTTGTCGGCGTTTTTTTTCATCAGATCGATTTCCTTTTTTGTTAATTTCAATTGCTGTTTTGTTGTCATCCATACGCTTCTCAAAGCTTTTTAACAGCAACGTCTGTTCATCAACCTTTTTATAAAAATTTAAGTTAATATTTCGTGTAAAATGGCAGCACTCGCATTATCTTCTCTCCGCTTATCACACACCTGAGTTGCTTTCAGCTTTTTTGGATTTGGACTTTTAATTGATTCCCAGTATTATGTCTATTTTCCTTATGGGTTAGGTCCACTTCATATCCTCAATATCAATGTCCTCACACGCCTCATGGAGGGCATTCAAGTCATAACTGTGGCCAGTCATGTTGTCATTTGCCATTTATCCAGGTGAAAATTTTAGCCTTGAACAAATGCATGCAAAATATGTGCAGGTTCTTGGCGGTATGCTTTGTACCAAAAACACGAGTTGGTACACTACAGGTTGCCAGTATAAGGACTGGTTTACAAAGCCTGCAGAAAAGCTGCCTCTCATTCCGTCATCTTCAGTCCTGTCCCCAGAACACCACACACTTCCCTGGAAGCGCAGATCCAGAGCCCTTGTATAACTGTGGAGTTAACTCGCATGATCTGCCTCTCCAAAAATTTGAAAGAAAACACTTATCCATTGAACTGATCCTCCTGCTTTTTTAAAACAAACAAACAAACAACCAAACAAACAACCAAATAAATAAATGAATAAATAGAATTCGGAAGATGGATCTTGTGCCTTTTGAGGCGATGAGGACACTTTTGATTACATGTTTTTCCTCTGTTTGTCTTAGAATTTAAATTTATATTGGAAATTGGTGATGACTAAAAATGACTTTCTTATTTTCCAAGTGTCACCCATTATTTTCAAATAATTCTTACTATGGAACAAGTATTTCTTACTATGTAACAAGGTCCAGAGTTCAAGTACTCACCGTGTGATTGCGCCCATCCACCATACCTCTTGATCATTCCTCTCCATCAGTGAATTGAAGTGTAGCAGTGTGTTTTGCTTGTGAAAACTGGAACACCTAAACATAAGTGCATCCTACTTTACTCTGATTTTCTGTGCACATTCAGTTCATAATGAGTGTGGAGGGTGTGTCCTCTCACCTGACATCATCGCAATTCAGATCATTGAAACTCCCCCTGGAGCATCTGGACTACACCTACATCCAACTGTGTACATATCTGAAATACCTGGAGAAGATCCTGCATGTACTCAGGTCTATATGACAGGTTACATGATAACCAACAGATACACATGTCACATGATTACCCGCATGCGCATACCCCACCTCACACGATCACCCACAGGCGCACACCTCACACGATCACCCTCAGGCGCACACACACCTCACCTCACACGATCACCCGCAGGTGCACACCTCCCCGCAAATAATCACCCACAGGCGCACACCTCACCTCACATGATCACTTGCAGGCACACAACTCACACAATCACCTGCAGGCGCATACCTCAGCTAACACCATCACCCACAGGCACACACCTCACCTCATATGATCACCCGCAGGCACACACCTCACCTCACATGAACCCCCCGCAGGCACACACATCACCCAATCACATGATCACCCGCAGGCACACATCTCAACTCACACGATCACCTGCAGCGCACACCTCACCTCACATGATCACCTGCAGGCGCACGCCTTACCTCACACGATCACCTGCAGGCGCACACCTCACCTCACATGATCACTTGCAGGCACACACCTCACACGATCACCTGCAGGCGCATACCTCAGCTAACACCATCACCCGCAGGCACACACCTCACCTCACATGATCACCTGCAGGCACACACCTCACCTCACATGAACCCCCCGCAGGCACACACATCACCCAATCACATGATCACCCGCAGGCACACATCTCAACTCACACGATCACCCGCAGCGCACACCTCACCTCACATGATCACCTGCAGGCGCACGCCTTACCTCACACGATCACCTGCAGGCGCACACCTCACCTCACGCGATTACCTGCAGGCACACACCTCAACTCACACGATCACCCGCAGCGCATGCCTCACCTCACACGATCACCCGCAGGCGCACACCTCCTCACACGATCACCCGCAGGCGCACACCTTATCTCATGCGATCACCTGCAGGCGGACACCTCAGCTCACACGATCACTCGCAGGCGCACATCTCACCTCACACGATCACCCACAGCGCATACCTCACCTCACACCATAACCCACAGTACACACCTCACCTCACACGATCACCCGCAGGTGCACACCTCACCTCATATGATCACCCACAGGCACACAGAGCACCCAATCACACAATCACCCTTTGGAGCACACCTCACCTCACATGATCACCTGCAGGCACACACCTCACCCAATCATACAATCACCCACCAGCGTGTTGTGCCTGGAGTGTATGCGTTGGACCCAGAGATGCAGGAGACCATAAGAAGATTCAACGATTTTATTTTGCACTTGGAACTCTAAATCACGGGAATAATTAATCAATGGAAAGCAGGATATCAGGGGTCAGAGAGAAAGCAGAGAAACGGAATCACTGGGAAGACAATCTTCTGACATCGGAGCGAAGCGCGCCGCTTCCATTTATAGCTGGCTGATTGCAGAGTGGAACCAGGCACGCTCTTCTGGAACTCGCCTACCGACAACAACCACGTCCCTCGCCAGCACCTGCAATGACTCAAGAAAGAATTAATGCTGCCAGCCAGCACAGACCATAACAGTACCCCCCCTTTAAGGGGCGCCACCTGGCGCCCGACCAGGCTTGTCCGAGAACTGACCATAAAACTCATCTAATAAGTCCGGGTCCAGGATTAGGGAGCAGGGAATCCATGAGCGTTCTTTGGGTCCATACCCCTCCCAGTCCACGAGGTACTGAAAACCTCGACCCCATCTGAGTACATCGAGGATATGGTTGACTGTGTACGCGGGATGTTCATCAATCAGCCAGGGAGGAGGGGTGGGGGGGTTCGTGGGGGTTGGAGGGGACTTTCTACCATGGGCTTGATCAGGGAAACATGGAATACTGGGTGTACTTTGAGTGAGGCTGGGAGTCTTAGTCGGACGGCGCTGGGGTTTATAATGTTTTTCTATTACATAGGGCCCAATGTATCTGGGAGACAATTTCTTGGAGTCGACTTGCAGAGGCAGGTCCCGGGAGGAGAGCCAAACTTGTTGCCTGACCGTGTAGGGACATGCCGGGGTTTCAGGCCACTGTTCGTTCCAGGGCAGTACATGCTTCTTTCCAGACCCGGTGTGCTCTGCGAAACTGTGCCTGTGAATGGCCATTTCGACCGCCTGGCTTCCCAACAGGGGAGACAGGGGAGGCTGGAAACCATTAATCACCATAAAGAGAGACATCCCGGTGGGGGCGCAGATCAGAGAGTTCTGTGCATATTCAATCCATGGGAGGTGTGTGGCCCAGGAGGCTGGGAGGCGGGATGTGACGCAGAGCAGGGAGGATCCGAGGCTTTGATTCATTCACTTCGCCTGCTCGTTTGACTGAGGATGGTAGCCAGACAGAGGTCAAGCTGCAGGAGACCCCTAAGGTGTTGCAGACCGCCTTACAAACTCTAGATGCAAACTGGGGGCCCCGGTCTGAAACGACATCCTGGGGGATGCCATGGAGGCGAAAGACATGTTGGACCAGGAGACCAGCTGTTTCCATCACCGAGAGGAGTTTGGGTAGGGCGACAAAGTGAACCGCCTTGGAGAACCAGTCCACTATCGTCAGGATAACTGTGTTGCCCTCGGATGGGGGTAAACCTGTGACAATGTCCACCGCAATGTGCGACCAGGAATGATGGGGAACAAGTAAGGGTTGGAGGAAACCTGTGGGTGCACGATAGGAGGACTTGCTCCGGGCACAGGTGGCACAAGTTCCCACAAACTCCCTGGTGTCAGCTGCCATCGTTGGCCACCAGAAGCGTTGTTGGAGCAGGATGAGAGTTCGGTGGGCTCCGGGGTGCAGGCTAATTTTGAGGAGTGAGCCCACTGGAGTGCTGCGGTTCTGGCCGGTGGGGGAACATATAGTCGACCTTGGGGGGCACCTGACGGGCTCTGATTCCCCCTGATGGGCTTCCTGAACTAGCCGTTCAACCTCCCATTCTTCCACCTAGGAGAACTGCCTGGAGAGCGCATCTGGTAGAGAGCGTCTGGTTTCGTATAACGGGAGCCGGGTCGGTATGTTAGTGTGAAGTTGAATCTTCCCAAGGAGAGTGACCATCGTGCCTGGCGGGAGTTCAACCTCTTTGCTGTACGGAGGTAAGATAGGTTTTTATGGTCGGTCCAGACCACGAAGGGGTGGGCTGCCCCTTCCAGCTAGTGCCTCCACTCCTGGAGCACCAAGACCACCGCCAGCAGCTCACGATTCCCAACATCATAATTCTGTTTTGCTGGGGACAAACGACGGGAGAAGAAGCACATGGCTGTAGCTTCTGGTCTGTGGGAGGCCGTTGGGAGAGGACCACCCCTACCCCCGAGTCTGAGGCGTTGACTTCCACCTTGAACTGCAGCAAGGGGTCCAGGCGGATCAGTATGGGCGCATTGACGAATTTAGCCTTCAGCCTGTCAAATGCCGCCTGGGCACTAGGGGACCACTGGAACGGTGTTTTGGGTGATGTCAACTGTGTGATGGGGGCTGCTAGGCAGTTGTAGTCTCACACAAACCGGCGATAGAAGTTTGCGAACCCCAGGAACCTCTGCAGCTGTTTTCGCATCCCCAGAGTTGGCCACTCCACCACTGCATTCACCTTCTCCCTATCGGGTCTTATCTGACCCTTCTCCATGATGAATCCCAGGAAGGAGACTGGGGGGGACATATAACTTGCATTTTTCCGCTTTAACAAACAATCTGTTCTCTAGGAGCCTCTATAATACCATTCTCACGTGACGGAGATGCTCATCTTGGTCTCTAGAGAAGATCAGGATGTTGTCAAGGTACACGAATACAAAGCGGTTCAGCATGTCCCTAAGCACATCATTGACCAGAGCTTGGAAAACTGCCGGGGCATTGATTAGTCTGAATGGCATGACCAAATATTGGAAGTGCCCCAGGGGCGTGTTGAAAGCCGTTTCCATTCGTCCCCCTCCCGAATTCGGACTAAGTGGTAGGCGTTTCTCAGGTCCAGCTTGGAAAAGACGGTTGCATCGTGGAGAGAGGTGAAGCCTGAATCTATTAGAGGGAGAGGGTACTTGTTTTTTATGGTGATATAGTTCAGGCCCGTGTAATCGATGCAAGGTCTTGTCTTTCTTTTCGATGAAGAAGAACCCAGCACCTACCGGGGAAGATGAGGGCCAAATGAGACCTGCAGCCAGCGACTCGTTAATATATGCCTCCATGGCGTCTTTCTCCAGCTTTGAGAGGTTGTATAGTTGCTGGGAAGGGAGCATGGAACCTGGGAGTAGGTCAATGGCGCAGTCGTACGGTCGATGAGGAGGTAGTGAGTGAGCCCGGTCCTTGCTGAAGACCTCTTGCAGGTTGTGATATTCATTTGGCACGCTGGCTAATTCCAGATTCTCCAGTTCGACCGGGGTTCGTGAAGCTTGGAGGGTACGGCTGCCATTAAGCAATGTTGCAGACAGTAGTCACTCCAGCTGCGTATGGTGAGGGTGCGCCAGTCGATGTGGGGATTGTGGGGCTGTAACCATGGCCACCCCAACACTAGAGGAGAGAGAGAGGCAGAGAGAACAAACAGCTCCAAATATTCCTGGTGGTTACCGGACAAACTGAACTTAACCGGCTTGGTCTTGTGGTGACGCGAGCTATGAGTCTGCCATCCATGGCCAAAACCTCTTGCATGTGCTGTCCCTCTTATGTACTTATTCCTGTTCCTATTCATCCTCGTTACTCCCAGAGAGAACCTCAACATTTTCATCTCTGCTACCTCCAGCTCTGCCTCCCGTCTTTTCCTCAGGGCCACTGTTTCTAAACCATGCAACATCGCTGGCCTCATCACCGTCTTGTACACTTTTTCTTTCATTCTTGCCGATACCCTCCTATCACACATCACACCGGACACTTTTCTCCAACCATTCCAACCTGCCTCACAGGCTTCTTCACCTCTTTTTTGGATTGTTCTGGATTGTCGATTCTCCTGGCCATGTGCTTTTGTTTATGTTCGTGTTGATTGGTTCAACGTGCCATGTGCTAAAGTTGACATTCGTATTGATTGGCTCAATTTTACTTCCTGGAAAATGTTTAAAGGAACAGCACCGGAAGGGAAAAGTAAGGGGTCTTTTTATTTAAAAATTATACTGTTTACTGTCTATTTTCAGCTTTCATGTAAGTAATTTGGTTGATACCTCAAAATGAATAACACAAATACTTGTAAAACTTTTTTACTGTTCTGTTATTATTCATGTTTACCACCTCAATGGTAATAAGCACTTACCGTTCCACTCCGCTGGTAAATATTTTAATAAGCACCCACCCACTCCAATTTTTCAAGCGCCCTGGGCGCTTATCACGTCGAGTACGGTACAATGTATTGGACCCTGTTGTATTGGAACAGCACAGATTCTTAATGCAGAAAACCATTGCATTGAAGAAAATAATGTCAACTTTGATTTTAAATTAACAATTAATTACTCTAATAATAAATACCTGTAATAGATATCAAGATACAGTATGTGTTATTACAAGTCAATAGGAATAAACCCCATGCATAATATACACATCATATTTACCTTTATTTTCTGTAATTTTACCTAAACAATATTTTATACATATCAATCATTTCAAATATAGGCATATCATAATATTGTAATTTCAATCACAAAACTTGCATATTGATATTAAATAATGATCTAAATATTGTTGACAGTGTGTTATTTCCTGGTGGTGTTACCTTGCGTCCTCCCCACTAGTATTCATTGGTAACAGCACTGAAAGTATTACAGTGTCCATTATGCTTAATTAACCTGGTCTCATCAACTTTGTCATGCGGGATATTTTTTTGATAATAGAGCTCAGTATAAAGCAGAAATAGAGCTGAAATACACAGAAAATCTCTGGCTTCAGAGCCCCACCCATGGCTTTGTTCCTTGATCCCATTGGGGGTCTGGCGGCCTCCAATCACCCTGCCTTTTTTCAGAGTTTTTTTTTTCTTTTTCGCAATTTCATGTATGAACTGTGTTGGATATTGATGATTAAATTCATGTAATTTAGTAATCTTGTGCTGCCCTCTGTGGGTCATATTGTTGTAAGTTTTTGGTGCCACCTTGTGTTTTTTTCAATAAAGTTCTCAGTTTTGGATCCTCATGAAGGAAGACTGTCTGTTTTCTCTGCCCGTGTTTGGGAATTTAGGTAGTTTCCTGAACATTTTGGTGCCGGAAACCCGGGAATCTGAGAGTTTATTAGACAGAGAAGCAAGTTGCAGTATTTTGAGGACTGAAAACCTGACCTGGCGTGTTGAGTTGGCGGCGGAGAGTGACCTACGTGACTAGGTTGGTGACGAGCGGCTTGGGCAAGATGGCGGCGCCCAGCGCATGTGGATGGGAAAACGCACGCCACGAGGGAGTGATGACTGAGGCTTCCAATGTTATGAGCCAAGTGAGTATGACGCTGGCCAAGTGGAACTCAAATAGTCCCATGTCACATTACACTTGATGTTAGGATTAAATGAAGAATGAGAACGTTGTATTCGACCTTGAGACTGTGTATGTGGCTGAACTATGTTATTTTGTCTGTTTCTTTGTACATTGACGCATGAGCTGTTTCATTCCCAGTTATCGGTGCAGGTGCAGTATGTTTTATGTTTTATCAACAACGGGAAGCCGAAACTAACTATGTTTCAGCTTCGGCGGAAGGGAACTCCATATTAGGACATAATGAAGACTGTGCCCTTGAAACTGTACTTATCTCTTTGCCCATGCACAGAAACTGTATAAATACACTGTACGAAGACTGCACCTTTGAGCTGTGGATGAATAAACCAGGTTGATTTCATTCATGTGATTTGTTGTCTTCCGTTCCTGGAGCGCTCCAGACACAGATATAAGGATTTGGACAGTGTACAGGATGCGGTGTGAGGGCCCGATTAAGGCGATCCTTACAATTTGGTGACCCCGACGTGATACTCCTGATCAGGTAAGTCAAGATTTGTTTGACTACCTGGTTAGCAGTATCTGAGCGTCTCTTTAACCCCTTCTTTAGAAGGGATGGTAATCCCCTTTTCAAAAGGGATGGTAATCCTCAGTTCCGGGAACTGGGAAGAGTGCTATACAAATTCATGTCCAGATACTTATATGCCAGTGTGATAATTAAGGGTATTTGTTAATTATGGGACATTCCTTCCCCAAGCCGAATCCCGGAGAAACACCAAAGGAGTGGATGAATAGATGTGGGTTTGCATATTATATTGAACCATGGATTAGCAATTTATCAGGATGGACTGAGGGTATGGCCCAGATGCCTAACTTCCCTCGGGAAGGAACCTATGATGCAAGATATTTAGCGTCTGCGCATCGCATGATTTATGATGGATCAGGGGATCCAACATGGAACTATGAGTATAGGAAGGAAGCTTATGTAAAATGATATGAAATGAGACCCTATTGGCTGGAATTGAAGAAGATATATGAACCAAAAAAGGTGCGTCAGAGCGTGCCAAAACCGAAATTACAGGGGAACAAGAATAAAAATAAGGGTGTTTGTTGTACACAGGGAGTTTCCCCTGTCACTCCTCCATCTGCACCCCCGCCCTATCTTGAGACGACGGATAAGACCCCGCTGCTGCCCCCTGCAAACCCTAAGCTTGCGAACAGCCTAGCATTTACCCTTCCTATTAGCTTTAAGGGAGGGCAATTGCGACTTATCTCATGTCACCAATTGCAACCAAAAAGTTGGTGAGCTCACCCCCGTTTTCTGGAGCCGTTTCTCCGAAACCTGGAGACATGTGGGCGGGTTTGACCTCAGGGAAGAAGGGCCTAACCCACTTTTCCTGTCCACCTTTCTGGCCAACTGCCGCCCTGAAGTCCAGACGGCTCTTAAGCCACATTGGACGGATAGGCAGCGTTTAGCCGTGCGCACAGCTGGAGAACGTGTGAGAATGCTTGAGGCAGATGGAATATTAGTGGTAAGGAATAAAGCATGAATAAGGCAGGAATAAACCACAAAGCGGAAGCCAGCATTATAAGAAGGGACAAAAAGATGGGAAGAGAAAGCCTGGTAAGTGTCATTATTGAAAGAGAGAAGGACATTGGATAAGTGAATGTAGAAAGAGGTTGAGGGATGAGCAGTTGAAGGGCCAAGAGCACCCACAGGATCAACACTCCCAACATTCCTGAGGTGGACCTGGACAAGGTCAAACCCGAGACCCCCGCCCACTGTCCCCCGAGGCTAGGCCTTATCATCCAGACAAAAAGTAGGGCTGCCCGCAGAGTCAGGAACCCTTGGCCATCAGTATGATGCATTTGTCTTTTTCCTCTCCCAACAATGAAGCAATCCCACTGATCCCGATAGTATTGGGTGATGCTGAATATTTATTTGTTTTGGATAGTGGTGCCACACTATCTTTGTTGGGGAGGGAATACTCAGGTGCTTGCTCCTCATGGTCAACTAGCTCTGTGGGTATTGATGGGGTTCCTTTCTCTTCACAGCTTACACCCCTGCTCTCTCTGGGTTTTCCAGACGACCCCTCTCTCAATGCATTACAAATCACTTATTCTTTTGTGTATATACAGGAATGTCCATTTAATTTACTCGGTCGTGATCTCATGATCATATGTTCTCATATGTTCTGGACACTCGGGTGAAGAGAGGAGCTGAGCTGTCTACCGATCACTACCTGGTGGTGAGTTGGCTTCGGTGGTGTGGGAGGTTGCCTTCCAGACCTGGCAGGCCCAAGCGTGTAATCAGGGTCTGCTGGGAACGTTTGGCGGAGTCCCCTGTCCGAGAGGCCTTTAACTCCTACCTCCGGCAGAGCAACAACCACGTTCCGGAGGAGGCGGGGGACATGGAATCCGAATGGGCCATGTTTCGTGCCCCCATTGCTGAGGCTGCAGCCCATAGCTGTGGCCGTAAGGTCGTCGGTGCTTGTCGTGGCTGTAATCCCCGAACCCGGTGGTGGACACCTGCGGTGAAGGGGGCTGTCCAGGTGAAGAAGGAGGCCTATCGGGTTTTGTTAGCCTGTGGGACTCCTGAGGCAGCAAATGGGTACTGGCAGGCCAAACGTGCTGCAGCCGAGGCTGTCGCAGATGCAAAATCTCGGGCGTGGGAGGAGCTTGGTGAGGGCCTGGAGAGTGATTATCGGTTGGCTTCAAAAAGGTTCTGGGCCACCATCCGACGCTTCAGTAGGGGGAAGCAGTTCTTCACAAACACGGTTTACAGTGGAGTTGGGGAGCTGCTTACCTTGACTGGGGATGTTGTCGAGAGGTGGAGGGAATACTTTCAGGACCTCCTCAATCCCACCAACACGCCCTCCATGGAGGAACTCAGGTATTGCCGTCTCATTGCCCCTTCAGTACACAGTTAGTGTGTGATTTTTGTATAACTGGACCACAGTGCCATCTTCACACATGAATTCTGTACCCTACCCTCTGTGCACCTTGGTCTGTCAGGTCTTTGAGGATGTCCGGGGAGAAGATTAGAACCAATTAATTTTTTTTACAGTATTTTGTGGGGAGGGCTGCCTCAGGGTATCAGGTTGTCTAGTCTGCAATGATGGGGATCATCTGCACAGAGGTCTGTGGAGCCCACATTCATATGGCCTTACAGTCTTTTGAAGGCAGAGTTCAAAGGAATAGGTCCATCTTGACCTGCTCTTTAACTTCCAGATCCAAATTCTGCTTAGGCGGATTGTACCTCTTGGTCCTTTTGAGTAGGACAAAAGTCTGGCTCAGTGAGGAACATCACCAGAGTTCACAGAGGGCCATAATCTCCTTCAGCAGGCCATTGTCACTGGAATTTGCCAGTGAGAGGGCGTTGTAGCTGAGTTGGACCTTGTGGGTAAGCTCAGGGACCATGGTCTCAGTGTGTTCCTCCTCCAGCCAAAATTTGTAGGTTACTCAAAAGTGTAGAGCAGGGGTCGGGAACCTATGGCTCGCGAGCCAGGCGTGGCTCTTTTGATGACTGCATCTAGCTCTCAGATAAATCAGGTGGCCTTAACAGAAAAACTAATACATAATTTCACTGTCATTGAAATAAAATTGCAGAAAAAAAGCTATCAAATAAAACAAAAGCAGATAAATAAATCTCACACATTTTAATGTATTTTCAATGCCACTTGTTGCTGTGGCGCGCAGTGGAGAGCCAATCCTTTCCGTAGTCCACTGTGCTGAAGGGTCCGATACCTTGAAACTCATTGTATTGGATTATATGCAACAGCCTATGTGAGTTTTTTTTGGGTCAAGAGGTAAATTTCCCTCACTTTTGATCAGCTCATTTGTGCAGAGTGAACCCTTTCAAACAAGAAGATGGCGAAAAGAAAAAAAAAGATTAGGAGTACCATACAATTCAGCAGGAACGCGCTTCCTGTCACATACCAAACACTGCATCAAACCTAATCTTGCCGTACTGACCATGTTTGGCTCTACATATGCACGCAATCAGTCCTTCTCACACCTGAAAAACATCAAGACCAACCTGTGGTCACGTTTAACAGATGGAAGCCTAAACGCCTGCATGAAGCTGAACCTCAGCACGTATCAATCTGGTATAGATGTAACAGTTTATGTAGGTGTAACAGCAGCCCTGTCCAGCTACATAAAAAAGGCAGAATCAGAAACCCAGTCCATTTCTCAAAGCTATCAGCTGATGATGACATAAGCATATAGCTACACCAGGGGTCAGGAACCTTTTGACTAAGATAGCCAAAGAACACATATTTTAAAATCTAATCCTCTGAGAGCCATATATATTAATACTGAATACAACTAAATTGAAAAAGAAGACTAACAATTTTAGAGTATAATAAGACTCTGAATTTATTTTAAACAGCATTGTTATCAGTTCAGTTCATTTTCTGTAACCGCTTAATCCGAATTAGGGTCGCGGGGAGGCTGGCGCCCATCCCAGCCAACTTCGGGCGAGGGCAGAGTACACCCTGGACAGCTCGCCAGGCCATCGCAGGGCAGAAACACGCCAACGGCTTTGCAGCCTACTCTTGTCGAAAGTTAGCAATGGTTCTTTTACATGCCTCACACCATAGACAGTGACAGATATGACCGGCCTTTGATAACCCAGTTAGCTGCACTGGGGAGAGCATTGTTATAACAAAGTTATTTATTAATAAGAAAAGTACTTCTTACTATTAATGCGACTTCTGGTGCTGCATTGTGTTGCTGATGGCTTTGTAGTCTGGTTGATATGTGGTGAGGTTCACCTTCATGAAGGCGTTTAGGCTTCCATCTGTTAAACGTGACCACAGGTTGGTCTTGATGCTTTTCAGGTGTGAGAAGGACTGCTCGCGTGCACATGTGGAGCCAAACATGGTCAATATGACAGGACTCACACACTGCAGTGTTTATGTGACAGGAAGCGCGGCCCAAGTTTTGGCAATCAGCTGGTCTGGTTGAAGTTTTTTCATTCTGTCCATTTGTGTTTTGCTTGTCAGCTCTGCTTGGCTTCTTGCACATGAACTGATCAAAACGAGGGGAATTTACCTCTTCACCCAAAAACAAGTCACGCAGGCTGTTGCATATAATCCAATAAAATTAGAGTTTCAAGGTATCGGCCCTGCCCACACACTGGAGTACAGAAAGGATTGACCCTCCACTGCGTGCCACAGCGACAGGTGACATTGAAAACAGATATATAGATTGAGATGTGTGAGATTTATTTATGTTTTTGTTTTATTTGATGGCTTTTTTCTATATTTTTATTGAAAGGACAGCAAAATTATGTATTATGTATGTTATTCTGTTAAGAAAGGCCACCTGATTTATCTGAGAGTCAGATGCAGTCATCAAAAGAGCCATGTCTGGCTCGAGAGCCATAGGTTCCCGACCCATGCCCTAGATCTTCTATTCTGTACCCAAACCCTATGCCCACTATTACATTCCGGGAGTCGCCACAGCGAATCATCTGATTCGCACGTTTGATTTGGCAGAGATTTTTGCGTCGGATGCCCTTCCTGTCACAACCCTTTTCAGTAAGGGACAGAAACACACTGACGGCTTTGCAGCCTACTCTTTACGAAAGTCAACAATGGTTCTTTTACATGCCTCTCACCATAGACAGTGAGAGACATGGCCCACCTTTGATAACCCAGTTAGCCACACTGGGGGGGACAGTGACAATCTTTTGGAGAGTGGGACTCGAACCCCCAACCTTTGGATCAGCGATCCAGCACCCTCTACCACTAGACCACCACTGCCCCGCATATTACATTCTATACTTAAAATCCTATATTCTGTACCCTACACCTGAAACCCCACGTCTTACAATCTGTACCCTAAATTCTATACCCTGCATCCTATACTCCACAACTTTTGTTCTATATCCTAAAGCTCATGTGTGTGTGTGTGTGTGTGTGTGTGTGTGTGTGTGTGTGTGTGTGTGTGTGTGTGTGTGTGTGTGTGTGTGTACACATTAATGTTTGTTGGTTTTTGTGCTTTGGTTTTTGTGCTTTGTGTGTATCAGAGCTCTAAATCTCAAGTCATTAAGTGTGAAGCATTTGTTGAGATGAGCAATGGCTTTTGAAACTCTGGAATAGTTTCGATTTGCTTATGTAGATTATAGAACCATTCAACAAATACTTAAAACACACAATGTACAGCAGCATGTCAACAGGTAGCATACACACACACAGGAAGGATATTCTGCAGATGATCAGTGAGTGAGTGAGTGAGTGTGTGTGTGTGTGTGTGTGTGTGTGTGTGTGTGTGTGTGTGTGTGTGTGTGCGTGCACTTTATATCTAGGCTCACTCAGCTGCTGATGAACCAAGATGGTTCTGATTGGAGAAGAAAACTGCCCAAGATTCCATTTATTCCAATATCTTCTGTACATGATGAAGCAGAGACATCACCCACATTACAACACCCACCACCCCTTTCAGACTGCCTGCCCACACAGAAAACTCTACCCAGTACTGAGGTTTCACCCACCAAATTGTGTTCACCCATAATGGAGATACTACAACATGTGGAGACTCCGCCCATCAGTGGGGCATCAAAAACTCGAAAATCAGAGGTACGTGTGTGTGTGTGTGTGTGTGTGATTAGTCATTAGATAATATGTAAGTTTAGCTACACACTAATACGTGTGTGTGTGTGTGTGTGTGTGTGTGTGTGTGTGTGTGTGTGTGTGTGCAGGTGGAAACTGATCAAGCTGACAAAGTTTGTGATTGTGGTGAAGATGTTGGTGATCGTTATGATAAGGACAATGAGGATGTTCTTGCTACAGCTGCTTCTGATGAGGAGGATGTTGGTGGTGGGGATGATGATGATGATGATGAGGATGATGAGGATGATGATGATGATGGTGTGGATGTTAGTACTGCTGCTGATCATTTTGAAGAAGTTGGTGGTGATTTTGCTGATGAGGATGTTGGTGGCGACCTGGCAACTTGTGCGCAGCTCCTGAGGAGTGTGTCACATAACATTCTTCCTCAGCAAATCAGCACACAACTGGACTCAAACACACTCAGCTTCATCATACAGACACTGCACTCACACATTCTGCCTACTGAGCCTGGTCTGGTGTACCGTCTTCTCCAACACCTGCACACTGCACACAGATTCGCGGTAAGAACACACTCACTCAGACTCACTCACACTCACTCACCCCCCCCCCCCCCACACACACACACACACACACGGGCATTTTTAAGTAAGAAGGTGTGTGTGTGTGTGTGTGTGTGTGTGTGTGTGTTATAGGTGGTTCTAATGATGTTGGACTCAAAAAAATGTTGGACTGAGATAAAGCAGATCATACAGCTGTTTGATTCCTTGTACACGGTGGAGTGTGAAGAGTTCACGTACGAGAACATTAACAGCCTGGCTAAGAAATTCATTTAGCGCGCGCACACACACACACACACACACACACACACACACACATACACACACACACACACACCTCTATCACCCGAGAATGCAAAAATAAAACAAAATTTTATGAAATAAATAAAACACACTTCTTACTCCTGTCTATGTATCTGTGTGTGTTGGGGGAGGGTGTTGTCTGTGCTAATGTTAATGTATATGTATGTTGGGGAGGGGGTTGTTTGTGCTAATGTATGTTTTGGGAAGGGGTTGTTTGTGCTTGTGTGTGCATTGGGGAGGGGGTTGTTTGTGCTAATTTGTGCGCTGAGAAGGGGTTGTTTGTGTTTATGTATGTTTATGTATGTTTTTGGGGAGGGGTTTTTTGTGTCAGTCAATGCATTTGTGTGTGTGTGTGTGTGTGTGTGCGCGCGTGCTTGTGTGTTGGGTAAGGGTGTTTTTGTTTAAATGTGTAAGTAGGTGTTGGAGAGGGTGTTGTTTGTGTTATTGCCTATGTGTTGAGGCATGGGGTCGCTTGTGTTAATTTGTGTGTTGTGGATGCTTTTTGTGTGTCTGTGTTGGGGAATGGGGGTTGTGTCTGCGAGTGTATTGCCCAACTTGATCAGATCCTTCAACCACTCAACTATGTCTTCAGTCTGGTTCAGCAGTTCCACCTCCAGACCAAGCACAGCTTGGGACAAGCCCTGCTTTTCCTTTCTGAGCCACTGAACAGTTTTCCAGAACTTCCTTGCAGCCATCTTTAATTCTTTAATTCTTCTCCATGGCCTCTTTGAACTTCTTCCATGCCCAAATTTCTGCTTGGCTGTATATGCTGAAGCTGCACCCCTTTGTCCATTTGATACCTGCCTGCTGCTTCAGGGGTAACCAAGCCTGAAAGACTTCCTTTTTAAGATTGACACTGTGAGAGGCACTGATGCCCTTCTAGCCACAGATGGAAGCCACACTCACCACGGAGGCCCTGAAAGTGGTCCATTCAGTTTCCATGTCTCTAACCCCCCTGGGACTTGTGAAAAACTCTCCCTAATTTGTGATATGATCTTATGACAGGAGGTCTCAGCCAGACATTCCCAGTTCACTTTCACTACATCACACTACACAACAAAGGCAGAGGGACACAGTTGCTTCATGCTCCTGGCACAATACATGGGTGTGATCACAAAAGCAGCTAGACAGCAGTGATTCTTCCTTTGGCAACTGAGGAGGTCTGGCATGGACTCCAGAGTACCAACTTTTACCGATGCACCATTGAGAGCATTCTGTCCGACTGCATCTCTTCCGGCAGCTGTAACACTCTGAACCGCAAAGGTCTAAAGAGGTAGGTCAAACCAGCATCGTGCATCACCAGGACTGAATGCCACCCCAGCAATACACTCTTCATGCTCCTGCCATCAGGCAAATGGCACAGGAGCATCTGGACTCACGACTGAATCAGGCTTCGGAACTGTTTGATGTACTGGTTTGATAAACTGCATGCAACACTTTGCACACTCATTAAACACACTGTACATGCACATCCTAACTCTGCACTACACCACTCTAGTATTTATTAGTATTCTGCCTTTATTCTACGGTGTACTGTATGTATATATATATATATATATATATATATATATATATATATATATATATATATATATATATATATGACAGAATACATGTGTGTGAACGACAAGGACCCCAGGGGAACGGTGAGGTTACAGGGGGCAGAGATAAAGAAGGTGGAGGATTTTAAGTACTTAGGCTCAACAATCTAGAGCAATGGAGAGTGTGGAAAAGAGGTGAAGAAGCGCATGCAGGCAGGTTGGAATGGATGGAGAAGCGTGTCTGGTGTGATGTGTGATAGGAGAGTATCGGCAAGAATGAAGGGAAAAGTGTACAAGACGGTGATGAGGCCAGCGATGTTATATGGTTTAGAGACAGTGGCCCTGGGGAAAAGACAGGAGTCAGAGTTGGAGTTAGCAGAGATGAAAATGTTGAGGTTCTTTTTGGGAGTAACGAGGATGGATAGGATCAGAAACGAGTACATCAGAGGGACAGCACATGTTAGATGTTTTGGAGACAAAGTCAGAGAGGCTAGATTGAGATGGTTTGGACATGTACAGAGGAGGGATAGTGAGTATATATTGTAGTAGGATGCTGAGGTCAGAACTACCAGGCAGAAGGCCTTGAGGAAGACCAAAGAGAAGATTTATGGATGTGGTGAAGGCGGACATGAAGGTCGTTGGAGTAAGAGTAGAAGATGCAGAGGATAGGGAGAGATGGAGGCAGATCATTTTCTGTGGCGACCCCTGAAGGGAACAGCCGAAAGAAAAAGAAGATTAATATATATATATATATA